>NC_051174.1:123493218-123603218 GCF_013339725.1 Rhipicephalus microplus | reverse complement strand
TCGTCAGAATGAAACAAAACACAGCAATGGTAACCACTTATATGCCAGTTGGTCACATGGATTGTAGATAGGTACAATCAATACACGTGGAAAAAATGCGTTCAAAATGTATCAACATACTGTTCGTCAGTAACATACTCGCGTAACAAGAAGATTCAACAGCAATTGACAGCTCATGTGGTGACGAAAAAAACACCGATAACAGAAGATTAACACGTGAAAAACAGCACCTACACTGTTACGGACAATTTTCAAGGATATAATAATAAAAGGTGATCAATGCGCATGACATATTACTGGCGCAAGAACGTTAAGGTGCCGGGATTTTCGTTGAGACCGAAAGCAATGGTACTGAATTTGTGGATGAGATATGATTCCCGGACTTCTCTGTCACGATGGGAGCTAAAGCCTGACTCTAGAATTGTAGCTTTTATCTTGCTGAAGGAATGACCTGGAAGCGCAACGTGTTTCGATAACGGTAAGTTAGGAAGGGAAATCGCGTGTGCTTTATGATTATTAAAACGTAGACGAAAGCTGGTCTCGGTTTGTCCAATGTATTGCATACCACATACAGAGCACTCCAGAAGATAGATTACGTTCGATGTGTAACAGCAAAAGTTACCCTTTATTTTAAGACTGAAACCGGAGGCGGTACTCTGAGCTGAAAGTGATGTTGTCATATGTGCACAAATTTTGCAGCGTGATTTATTGCATGGATGGCAACCCGAATATTGCGGTTTAGTAACTTTAGAGGATGTGACTAAGTCGTGTAAATTTTTAGAGCGTCTGTAGATTACTTTAGGTGGAATCGGGAAGATTGTTCGGAGACGTTGGCTTTGCAAGAGGATATTATGATGCTTTTGAAGAATACAGTTTACTCTGGGAGCCGAAGCTGAATGAGTGAGGACCAGGTTGGTTAGGCGTGAGGTGGCAGTCTTTTTCGGTGCCTTTAATAAGGTCTTGCGTTCGACGAGGTCAGCCTTTTTGAAAGCGTCTTCTACGAGACGGACAGGATAATTCTGTTTAACTAAAGATTCCCTCAGGGAAGTGCAGTTCTGGTGATAATCAGACTCATGTGTACAAACGCGTTTGAAACGGAGTGCCTGACTGTATGGAATGCTGGTCTTCCAGTGCTTTAAATGACTACTGTGAAAATGAAGATATTGGTGCCTGTCTGTGGGCTTCTTGAAAAGCGTGGTGCTTAGTCTGCCGTTCCGCAAAAAAACAGTAATGTCAAGAAAATCTGCGCGCTTGTCCGAGAATGAATGGGAGAATGATATGGAACTGTGAACATTGTTGAACGCTGTTATAAATGAAAGTAATGCATGCTCCCCGTGTTCCCAAATCAGGAAGATGTCGTCAATGTACCTTTTATAAAAAAGTGGCGTTAATGTTTGACTACTCAAGAATTCTTTCTCCAGCACACCCATGAAGATATTAGCGTAATTGGGGCCAATTTTAGTCCCCATGGAAGTCCCGTTCACTTGTACGAAATGGTCATCGTTGAATTCAAAGTTATTGTATTGAAGAATTAATTTCAATAATGTTGCTAATGTTGCGCCATCTATAGAATGGTCGGAGGCCGAACGCTCGTATTCCTGACGAACAGCTTCGATTCCGTCCTTGTGTGGAATGTTTGTATAAGGGAACAAACATCCAGAGTAACCAAGAGGGATCCTTCAGGAATAATTAAATCGGCAATGTCGCTCAAGAATAGGCCTGAGTCTTTGATGTAGGACGGGTAAGTTTGCGGAATATGGCTAATGAGGGTGTCAACAAAACTGGAAATCTTCTCAGTTACGGAACCGATAGCCGAAACTATTGGTCTGCCGGGGTTGCCTGTCTTATGAATTTTGGGTAGTAGAATATATATCTATATATATAACACACGGTATATATATATACCAAAAACAAAAGTGATGCTGGGTCCGGGAAAGATTATTCGTATAGGGAAGAAGATTCACGTACGAAGTGATTTCATTGACGTGTCGGCCGTGGGTCCGGCCTTCATCAGAAAATGAAGGCCGGACCCATGGCCGAAACGTCAATAAAATCACTTCGTACGTGCGTCTTCTTCCCTATACGAATATATATATATATATATATATATATATATATATATATATATATATATATATATATATATATATATATATATATATATATATATATATATATATATATATATATATATATATATATATATATATATATATATATATATTTATTTATTTATTTATATATTTATATATATTTATATACAGGCTGTTGTTCTATACGTACTATTCCCTGCTTGCTTCCTTCAATCCGCAGTTCGCGTGCCAAGAAGCTCCCGTTTTATGCCTTGTTTTTTGCTCCTTGCTTGTTCTCACATAGTGTTCCCAAGCTTTGGCGCTCCGCTCCATTTACGGGAAGCCTAATGGAAGACAATGCAGGAGGCATGGCTTCCGTGACGAGAACAAAACTGTTATGTCGCGTGACCGCGTGTCACTTGCTCTTGCTTTCGTGCGCTTAAGTACCTTACTTGGTTTTCATTTTTCTTAATTGCTTCTGCGACTTTCGTCCCAAAGTGGAGACTGTCGAATAGCCATTGTGTTCTGTTTTTTTTCGAAAGCTCGGCGACTGACTTGTGAAGGCCTGCAGCTCTTTTTGTTTGTCATTTGAAACGCTATAACACTTCAACTCATACGTTGGACCCTAATCTGGTTGGTAAACGGCATTCCGAAACATGATGTCAGCACTACATGGGGTACATGAGGGCACCTAGTTCCGGTTGTGTGTCATGAGGCTTCGTGGCGTAAGTTGAAGGCTGTAAAAACATGAACAACATAAAATTACCTCGACTGAATCCGCAGCAGATTCTTTTGCTATTTCTGCTTAAATCTTCTACTACTCGTACAACGAAGACACACGCCATAAACTTACCGCTACGTTGTCGCTTGGACTAAGCGCGTGCGTTCTCACGATACTTTCCCCTCGGCGTGGTGGGCTAGCTCCTCACCAGGGTCAAATTTTGGTGGACGAGATGATTGCTACAGCGAAAGCAAAGAGTACACGTTGGTCTACAAACAGTCTTCGTAATGTTAGCTCTCTCATCATGACGGTAGCCGGCAGAATCACAAACATCACGCCATCTCTCGAGGAAAGACAGCAAAGTGTTATGTCGCGTGAACCACCGTCATTTGCGCGGGAAACAGCCCGGCAAAGGAATCTTTCTCTCTCTGGACTCTTTTTTTTTTGCGTGAACCTTTTTTTCTTTAGAATGTGGAAGAGGACGCGCTCAGTCTTCGCATTATTCAACCTTACAGGAAACTCCTTAGCCGTCTGCGGAAGCTCTCATTCATAAGAAAGTAGGTAGTTGGCAGTGCACACAATAGAAAAAAAAAATGCGTATCATTGCGCTTGGCTGCAAATGTCGCCGGAAGACGATAGTTTTCTGTCTGAAGGCACTGCGTCAGATATGGACGCAATCTGGCAGTAATATGGAGAAACAAAAGCTTGTTAGGACGAAGAGCCACTGGCAGGTGGCAGCACCGTGTCTGTTTAGCGAAGCGTAGGAAACACCCGCTTTTTCTTTAATAGCGTCGCATTGTCATCGCAGCGACAGAAGCACAATGATCTTTAGAACTTCATATTTACGCATTTTCTTTTAGAGCAAATAACTGCCTATGGCTGGCATATTGATCTTGTGCATTAAATATGCTTTATATTCGCTTTTTGATCCACAATGTTCACATGTGTGAACGCAGCCCCCAGATCAAGATGGCTGGGCGTTGAGAAAGTGTTTACACATTTGCGGGTGGCTGAATAGTTTCGGATGACATACATACATACATACATACATACATACATACATACATACATACATACATACATACATACATACATACATACATACATACATACATACATACATACATACATACATGCAAACTAATATTTCTGCGTTGAAATATTCCAAAAGGTTAGCGTATTTGTAAAGATCACCTTGAATAGACCTTTCACTTCAATGCAAATAGTCTGTTCGGCTATTGCATAACACTACCAAAAGTAAGTGCTGTGCAGGTAGTCTCGACGACGATAAGCTGAAGTCATTCCGCTCTTTGATGGTGCACGGGAGACCATGGGAGCTGGCGGGCGCTGTCCTATATGCCTCCGCTCTTGTCGGCGTCCTAGTCGACGTACTTCATAAGCTGCAGTTACCCGGGCGTTCTCACAATCAGCAAGTAGTTCACCCACAGTTACAAATGAAGGCAGCTTCGCAGTCATAGTGCCAAGACTTAACGAAATACACAGCGAGGTGGCCTGCCTTGTTCTTCTTTATTTTTCTTTAACTATGTTTTATTTTAATTTTTTTTATTACAGAACACTGCAGGCCCAAAAAGGGGCCTAAGCAGGGAGGTATGTGCAAGGAAATGCATTTAGACAACGTGAAACGCGCATGAACATTAGAAAATGTCAATAATGCACAATGAGCCTAGAAATAGCACAATAAAACAAAAAAAGACAAACAAGGACAGAAGGAATCTCTTGAATATGAAAGAAGGATCTTCATATGTTTCATTTTCTCTGTTTTTATCTCCTTTTCATCTATTTATTCTCCATTTCTGCATATCTCTAAATATTTGTCACTCTTTCTATCTAATTATCTTTCCTGTACCCGTTTATTTGATTTTGTTTACTTCTATTTGGAACTTGGTAACTATTCCATATTTTCTTTAAATCTTTCTTTTCTTATATTTTTCACTCTCCCTGTATGTTTTCTTTTACTGTAGTTGTAATTTATTCGGTCGTTATTCACCTTCTTCGACTGTTCTTCTCTCAATTCTTTTCGTTTTGCATCTTTCTATACCACATTGTACTCGTTTGCTAGCTTATCAGAGGTACTGTATGCTACGCCGGTCAGATCGACACATTTCTTCCGCTTATGAGTGGACGAATAAGAAGACGAAGACAAATTTCGCGCTCTTTCTATTTCTGAGCACGTTTTTTTGTCCTTTTTGTTATCAATATTTAACACTTGAAATATCTAAAAACTTTTATAATCAATTGTTGATCAATCCCCCGGAGTTAGTAGGAGCCATGGTAGAAGCATAATCACCCTCATAACCAAAATAGCGCCTGCCTGTTTATGGTGATGCTCAGTGATCACTGTGCAAGAAATCGCGGTCGCCCGAGACAACTGCGCTGTTAAAACTGCTGAGCAAGCACATCCATTGCAGTGGATTTGCAGATGTCTTTCTTTCTACCATGCAAAGATTTGTTTGTCTTATTTCATAAACAGCCACCATAAAGATAGCGACAAACCAGAGATTATAGAGGCAGAAGCTATACTTTAAAAGGGGCCCACATTCGTCAACTCGCCGTCAGTAGCCTTGTCGCAAAAGAAATCGCTCTTACTGGACTCAATGATGCGATAGTGTGCGTGACACGGTGTAAGTTGTGAGCCTACAAGCGTAAGCGGTGTGTTTCACAATAAGACTTCACTTGTCAAAGCCCTTGAGTTTGTAATTTTCATGTGCTGCACTATACGTCCTTGTTTCAACAACCAAGTCCGTATGTTGTGCTGATGTTCAGTGCCTTGATACCGATGTTACAAAGAACACCATCGATTTGCACTATATATGAAACACGGTGGCAACGGGAAAAACACGGACCGAGAGTGTCCATATAATTGCCATCGTAATGACACGTAATCCATTTGTCTTGTTGTATCATTTATTAACTCCATCAGAGGCCTTTCACGCTACGACAGTTCTTTGAAAAAAAATCACTGCAAATTATTTCTTTAGTTTTGCTAGCGTGCTGAAACGAGCATCTCATTCTGTCGAAGCCCGGCCGGACTGCAAAGGCACGCCAGCGTTCGGCGCATTGCCCCGCCGCGGTGGTCTAGTGGCTAAGGTACTCGGCTGCTGACCCGCAGGGCGCGGGTTCAAATCCCGGCTGCGGCGGCTGCATTTCCGATGGAGGCGGAAATGTTGTAGGCCCGTGTGCTCAGATTTGGGTGCACGTTAAAGAACCCCAGGTGGTCGAAATTTCCGGAGACCTCCACTACGGTGTCTCTCATAATCATATAGTGGTTTTGGGACGTTAAACCCCACATATCAATCAATCAATCGTTCGGCGCATTTCTAGTCCGGCCGTGGTCGAAGCTCACGGCATCGAATGTGATTGGTTGTGACGTAGTGCAATATAGTTATGAGATTCATGCTCGTTGGCGACCTTAATTGGCGCCACGTGCGTGCTGGAAATGTGGCCAACATTAAGGTGACGAAGGTCTTCTTAAGCCTAAACCTTAATTTCTCTCTCTTGTTTGTCATCTAAGAGGCACGGACTTTGTTTTCTGCTGTAATTATGTCGAGCTTAGATCGTATACATTTCCACATAGCCGAAAAAAAAAAACGGGCGTATCGATGCCACGGACTTAGTGGGGGCTAATTAAACGCGAAGCTATGGAAAAGCGGTGACAATAGTGCTAGCCGACAGCCTTCGGTCTCGCGTACTCTGAACTCTTTTAAACGAGGCGAAGCGCTGGCTTTCGTTCTCCACAACTTACGCGCCTTTATTTTTCTTTTTGTTATTGTTTAATTCAACGATGCCTCACGGACTTTCTGTTCTTCGCGAAATAGCCTCGCGAGCAGCCGCAGCGGTGGCAGTACTACGGCGGAGCCCGGACCCCATTGGCTCGACAGATTCCGGGTGATTTGCGCTCCCCTTCCCGTAAACCGCTTAAATTAAACTTTGTTTCTTTCACTTCGTTAAATCACAAGAAACAGGAGAAGAGGGGCCTTTATGTCTTTCTTCTGTAGCTACTTTCGTTTCACTTTGTCTGTTTTCTTGACCCTGTACGGTTTGCGTTGTTATCGATGCAGCCCTTAGATTACATACTCTCTCGCGTTGCACAGAGCGGGGGGCTTGATCGTACAGCAATTTTCCCTCTCAGGTCTTGTCAGTAGTCGAGTGTTTTTACGTCGTTGTCGTTTATTTGTTTTGGGGCTTATTCGTTTATGGGGTGTGCCGGAGGCTTCATGGCTTTTCTCCCGTCGTTCCGGTGAGGATTATTATTCGTCCATGGCTTCCCGCTCGTAAACACTGCGGACTGGTCGATGTCTCCTGTGTTTTCTCTGCAGCGTACTGTGTTGATGCGTTGCATTCATGCGGCCTGTTATAAGACGTTTTTGTTTCTTCGTAAAGGCCTGCATTGACGCCATGCACAAATCACGAAAAAAAAATCACAGAATATTCACGGCATGAATGATAATGAGTGGGGCGAAACGTCCGTACGTTCATCCGTGCTTCTGTCCTAGCGTCCGTCCGTGCTCCCGTTCGTGCTTGCGTCCGTTCATGCGTCCGTTCATGCGTCCGCTTGTGCGTCGATCCGTCCATCCATCCTCCTGTCTGTCTGTCTGTCTGTCTGTCTGTCTGTCTGTCTGTCTGTCTGTCTGTCTGTCTGTCTGTCTGTCTGTCTGTCTGTCTGTCTGTCTGTCTGTCTGTGCGTGCGTGCGTGCGTGCATGCGTGCGTGCGTGCGTCCATTGGTCCGTGTGTCCGTTCGTCCGTGCATGTGTCTATGCGTCCGATCGTGTTCGAGAATTCAGACAGCGCATGGGTAACACCGACAAGACGCGAGCCGAGGAAGCCGAGTGCAAGCGTCTTCAACGCGCCCGCCGCTCTGCTTCGTCCATGCCCCACCAACGATCTGGCACGTCCTACACGTACGGTGATGAAAGAGTGAGAGAGGCAGGCACTCATTCCCTTCGCACCCAGGCAAAGTGCACAGCAGCCAATCAGAAATTAGCGCTACAGTGACATCTGAAACGTCCCCAGTCAACTGCTGCAGTTTGTATGTATTCTACGAGACAACGCCTTTTATTATTTTGTTCTGAAGATACTGCCTTCTTTTCTTTCTCGTCTCTTCTTCTCTGGGTTATGCGTGACTTGTGATAAGGTTAGACTAAGAGGAGCTTTGCCCCTAGAGAACATGGTCGTGGCTCTACGTTCTTCGCTGAAAATGCCGTAGTCTTCTGCCGGCCTTTTCTTTTTTGCGTAGAATTCCATTTTTAGCGCAACGTAGGTTATATTAGATTCTTTAGAATTTTGTATCTATTTTCTAGTAAAGGAACACACCACCGAGTACTTACTTATTGATGTCTCTTCTCATATATGTGTTATGATTACTTTTTTTTATCGACAATGTTTTCAAGTATGAACGCTGCTACCAGTTCAAGATGGCTGGGCGTTGAGCAAGGACTCGAATTTTGAAAGGAATGCCAGCAGCGTCCTACTGGGAGATAAACAGTTACATAAAGGCCTCGAAATACGTGATGTTAGTCTTGAAATATAGATGTGCCGAAGTGTATGTTACTGGAATGGTATGAAGCCTTTGTGTTCTATACATGCTGTAAATAATTTTTTCTAAACGAAATACGTATTTTTCTATACACACGTGGTATTTAGTGGGACGGCTCAGTGCTCTCCCATGGTTGAGTACTAAGTACTCGAAATCGTTAACTACTTTCTCTAAACAAATACAGGCCTACGGTATGGCTTAGTGCTCTCCCTTAGTAGAGTACCTAGTAGTTTAAATCATTAACTACTGTTTCTAAACGCACATGTAATGTTTCTATTTATGACGGCTTACTGCTTTTCCATAGATGAGTACCAAGTACTCAATATCGTTAAAAAGTTTTTATAAACACACACATAATCTCTGCGAGGGATCCCGGGACGGTTTTATGCTCTCCCTAGTAGAGTAGCCAGTACTCTAAATCGTTAACCACTTTTTCTAATCACACAATCCCAGGATACGGTCTCATTAAGCGAATGCCCACGGGACAGCTTTCAGCTCTCCCATATTTGAGTACCTCGTACTCGAAATCGTCATACCCACTCTTTCTCAACAGACAGAAAGACAGACCAACATTTCTGCGTTTAAGTATTTCAAGAGTTGGGTCCTGGCAAGCTTTTGGCCACCACCCTTCGAACCACCGGCAAATTAAGTTTACCGACCTTGCTATGCCATCAATAAAGTTGTTTCTCTCTCTCTCTCTTCAAAAATCGCATCTCTCATAATCATTCTTAGCACTCATCCTAATTCCACGTCGTTTCGTTTGTGAATGAATGAACGAATTATGCTAAAAGAAAAGGTGGAAAATAAGAGGTCTTGGAGCCGCCATTTTTTTTTCAATCCTATTAGAAGGTCAAGAACGGCAGGGAGGGGTAGACAGAAGTCTGCGAAAAAAAAAAAAAACATAAAGTGTGGTTGTTTGCTTCAGCCGACGTTTCGACTAATGAACTTGTCTTCTTCAAAACGGAGAACGAAAAACATTGACAAAAAATGCATTGACACCTTGGTTGAACAAGTTAATTTTAGGCATACAGACTCATGAGCCCACTCACTCGCACTTACTCAAACTCAGATCAAGCCGTGAGTCTGAGTTTGAGTGAGTCCGAGTGGGTCAGGCTGAAGAAAATTTTCGTGAGTGTGCATTTGAGTGACCTCTGATATATGAAATTATATCTGTACTCATTTTGTTGGCTGCTATGTTCGAGTAACAACAAAGTGAAAATGCATTTTTTTAATGGCAAGATATGTTATTTCTGTGGGATCCACCATAGGAAGGGAAAAAACATATCGCCTTTCGCGTGGCTCCTGCGTTGCGTGAGCACCCATTAGTACGCCTCTCTATTGACCTCACATCAGGAATACCACCTATCACATATTGGTGACACTGTGAATAACACCCTATCACCTATCAATGAGTACAGCTGGTGCATCAAACCAAACACACAGAGAACAATATTGTAAACAAAAGTGTGCGAAAGTTTCAGGGCTATTCGGAATAATTCTCTCTTCTTTGTCTGTGTAGGACGTACACCAGTGGAAGAACCAGGAAACAGTTTTTCTTGTTTTGGTTTGTTCTCCGTGTGTTTGAAAACGAACATGGGTTCAACGGAAGCACTATTTGGAAAAACAAACAAACAGAAATAGGAGTCGCTTCGAGGTGAGGACAGACGCACCCTGAAGGGGAAAAAAAGATTCCTGTCCGAGCAGACGCCGTTCGTTTTCTTGGCTTGTCACTTTGTTTACTTGTTTGCTTGTATCATATAAGTTTTTCTTTTACACCGCAGGGAGCCTCAAGTTTCTCGTTACGTCAAGAAAGGTGGTTCTATGTAACGCCATTTAAGTTTGTCGTTTCGGCTGAAAAGTCTGACAAGCCGGGGTCACAAAGGAAACAAAGTGGAAAGATCAGGGAGGAGAGGGGGGCACACGAAGGGGGACATTTCGTCGGCTTGCTTTTTTTGTAGACCGCGTCTCTTTTCTGCCCTCTTGTTTTCCCCCTTATTTCCTTCTGCCCTGCCCAGTCTTGCCCTGAGGCGACAGGTCTTTCAAGAGTTCAACGTGTTTGTCAGCTATATATCCGATTTCGAAACTAAGCAGTCTTGGAGGAAATAAAGCACTGCGTGTCTGCGCGGGGCAGCGGACAATGAGCAGATAAGAAGCAGACGATCAAGTAATAGCGAACACACGATGAAAGTACGATGAACAGAAGACGAGCAGGCAATAAACAGAAGACAAGTGGAAGACAAGAACACATCACAAAGAAAAAAACTTAAAATAGCACAGCACTCCAACACACGTTACAAGAGTCAGGAGACGACGATGTTTTTCTTGAGATGGAGATACACCGATTACTTGCCAAAAAAAAAGCTCACATGAAGACATTGAGTGAGAAATAAAAATTTGGAGGAATCGAAAACAGAAAGTTCGATTAAATATAAAGAGACATAAATACTTCCCTATGGTGAGAGGCGGTGACATATTGACATTTTGTCAGCTTACCCTCGGCGCTTCTGCGTAAAGGATCGACCTTTTGAAGTAGAAGAGACCAATTTCTTTATTTCTGTGATATTTCTCCCCTTTGTTATCTGTACCGAGTTATCGCTGTCTGTGTGATACTGCCGGAAGTTGGTGGTGCAGTGGCTTTAATCCTTGTCAACCTGCCGTGAGTGCTTCAGGATTACTAGCGAGATTACGTGCTTGCTCAGCCGGCTTGGCTATTTCTATCTATCTATCTATCTATCTATCTATCTATCTATCTATCTATCTATCTATCTATCTATCTATCTATCTATCTATCTATCTATCTATCTATCTATCTATCTATCTATCTATCTATCTGTCTGTCTGTCTGTCTGTCTGTCTGTCTATCTGTCTGTCTGTCTGTCTATCTGTCTATCTATCTATCTATCTATCTATCTATCTATCTATCTATCTATCTATCTATCTATCTATCTATCTATCTATCTATCTATCTATCTATCTATCTATCTATCTATCTATCTATCTATCTATCTATCTATCTATCTATCTATCTATCTATCTATCTATCTATCTATCTATCTATCTATCTATCTATCTATCTATCTATCTATCTATCTATCTATCTATCTATCTATCTATCTATCTATCTATCTATCTATCTATCTATCTATCTATCTATCTATCTATCTATCTATCTATCTATCTATCTATCTATCTATCTATCTATCTATCTATCTATCTATCTATCTATCTATCTATCTATCTATCTATCTATCTATCTATCTATCTATCTATCTATCTCCGTCCATCCGTCTGTCTGTGCTCGCTACCCCTAACATCTTATAGGTGTACCTGCATACCAACCATCTAGGTGGCGCTGCCGTAAGTGTCCACGGGCGTGGGCTATCCCCCGTCTCTTCACAACCGAGTCACGTGCTCGGCGTCTGTTCTGAGCGACCAAAGAAAAATCTGCTTGTCTCTTCCTTCTGGGCAGCGCGAATCCCAGAAACTCTGTGGCAGTTCCTTGAAGCACTGAGGCAATGCTTTTTACCAGCTTGATTTCCCCGTTTTTCTCCTTGTAGTCTCCCTTGGTCATTTCGCATTCAGTGCCATAGACGGCTTGATCACGTGCCTCGCGATCACTTTCCTCCTAGTAGGCGTACTTCTGCCACCGGGAACCTGAAGCTATTCTTGACGCATGCGCAGATGTGTGCTGAGGGTTACTTGGGCCGGAGGGATAGACGTTTAGGCATAGAGAAAACAACGTCCCCAGATCCCCCGAACTTAGACGGTAAGAAGGTTCTGTTCCTTGTAGCCATGCAGCTCACGTTTACCTTCGGCTGCACGGCCAATTCACGTTGACCGCTTTTCGTACACACCAGCGGTGTCCCAACCATGGCGGTTTTTAGATGGGTTATTTTTCGTCCGGGAGGTTGTGCTGCTTTGACTCTAACGCGACCAATGTAAACAAGCATCCCAACTGCATCTCGGGGTCTGTTTTTTTAAAGACGATATTCTTCTTGGTAACCTTCGACGCAAATATTTTGGTCTGTCTGTCTGTCTGTCTGTCTGTCTGTCTGTCTGTCTGTCTGTCTGTCTGTCTGTCTGTCTGTCTGTCTGTCTGTCTGTCTGTCTGTCTGTCTGTCTGTCCACATTTAATGTTGCCGGGTACTCTGAATGGCACCAGTCGATACGCCGAACGGCCGACCCCATCTGCAGCGCCCACCAATGTTTCTCAAGGTTCAGCGTTCATACTTGTGTGATTGTCAATTATTGCGCATATCTGAGGCACTATAACAGCACGTATATATTCTGCATGTGCGTCTTTCACTAGAAAAGGCAAACATAGGTAATTTTAAGCACCGTAGCGCTTATCACGCTGCGCTGACCATGTCACTCTTGCACGAAAAGACGAGTGTTTCCAATGCTTTGCTAAGGCGAAACGGTGGTGGCACCTGCCCGTCACCTTGCGTTATACACCTTGCCATCTCCAAGATCTCAGAGCCGCTTGTTTCGGTTTCCGAGAAAACTGCCAGATGGCGCTCATGCCTCACGTGTCACGTGATTGATGCGTTCGTTCGCCTCCGCTGCACGCTCGAGCAAAGCCGCTTAAAATTCAAGGTGGCTTTGGCTCGAGGCTCTCTGCAGCGCTTCCAGAATCATCATCATCATCATCATCATCAGCCTGACTACGTCCACTGCAGGACAAAGGCCTCTCCCATGTTCCGCCAGTTAACCCGGTCCTGTGCTTGCTGCTGCCAATTTATACCCGCAAACTTCTTAATCTCATCTGCCCACCTAACCTTCTGTCTCCCCCTAACCCGCTTCCCTTCTCTGGGAATCCAGTTAGTTACCCTTAATGACCATCGGTTATCCTTCTACGCGCTACATGCCCGGCCCATGTTCATTTCCTCTTCTTTATTTCAACTATGATATGCTTAACCCCCGTTTGTCCCCTAATCCACTCTGCTCTCTTCTTGTCTCTTAAGGTTACACCTACCATTTTTCATTCCATTGCTCGCTGCGTCGTCCTCAATTTAAGCTGAACCGTCTTTGTAAGTCTCCAAGTTTCTGCTCCGTAGCTAAGTACCGGCAAGATACAGCTGTTATATACCTTCCTCTTGAGGGATAGTGGCAATCTACCTGTCATAATTTGAGAGTGCTTGCCGAATGTGCTCCACCCCATTCTTATTCTTCTAGTTACTTCAATCTCGTGGTTCGGCTATGCGGTTATTACCTGCCCTAAGTAGACATAGTCTTTTACAACTTCAAGTGCACTATTACTTATCTCGAAGCGCTGCTCCTTTCCGAGGTTGTTGTACATTACTTTCGTTTTCTGCAGAATAATTTTCCAGAATACCATTCACCAATGTTCTTGCCCAGAACATGGAATAAATGTTTAGTTCACTCTCTCCACACGCAAGACTATCGTCTTTCGACGAAATTTGCAGATTAACATGCAGATACGGGGCCAATTTTTTCTGCATCTTTTGGTCGTGAAGGCTGGTCTTCTCGGTGTAGCAAGAAGGCAATGTAAGAAGGCATTTCAATATCGTATCTCGTTTTTTTTTATAATATACGCGAGAGCACGTCTTGGTGAACACCCGTGCCTCCGTGACTAGAAAAGGGAGGTGAATGAACTGGCCTACCGTATTTGCCTGCATGCTACAAGCATTAGTTTCGGCAAGTTTCGACTAGTGTACTTAATAAATGATGGTCTATGTAAGCCAGTGGAGGTGGCCGTTGAAATAGAAGTGACGTTTTGCGTTAAACTAAATGACAGTAAGTGTTGACTGACGTCGTGCGGTTTTATAGCAATGCCGCGGATGTATGCACGAAGTAGAGCTACTGGAGCGAGGTGTCGCACACGGAAATATACAAATAAGAACAATATAAACAACAGCAACAACAAACCGCCTTGCTGAAGCATTCCCATTTGAGCCCTGCTTTCGCAAGAACAGGAGCAGGTGTATGAACAAAAACAATAATAAAAATGAACTGTTGACAAAATCTCCTCAGCGACGGCACTGCTTTCAGGTGGGAATGCAACAGCGGTCTCCACGCCGTTACCTCCTAGCGAAGCTTGGTTAACCTTCCTGCTTTCCCTCTCTCTCTCTCTCTCTCTCTCTCTCTCTCTCGGAAATCAGAATTACTCGCCACCTTTCCCTGGCCACTTTGCGTTTTCTTAAAGGTGTACGAGGTATACAAAATAACAGAGGAGGAAAAAAGGAGGATGAAGCAACAGGGTGACATTGCTGAAAGAACACCAACTATTTGTCTTGCGTTTGCCTTTTTTAAAGGCATGCGCCGGTTGCAGTGACAAAAAAAAAGGGGGGGGGGGATATCCTGGCACCGAAAGGGCAATAAAAATCCGGGGGAGTCGAAGTCGCAACAGCCCGTTTACAGCCTCCCCTGTATCTCGCGGGGTGGACCTTTCGCCCATGCTCCCACCTTTTCGTCCCCCCCCCCTTTTTTTTTTCCTGCTCGGCCTCTCACCAGTGCGTTCTTACGGAACAAAAAAATGGAGGCGTACAAAGGAAAAAAAAGCGCACTACACTACTACGACAAACACACACAGGGTAAACTGCATTGCAACGCGATCATGGATATCGTCCAGTTATTTACTACGGCTGTGCGGCTACTGGGAGGAAGGTGGCGGGGACTTGCGCGTTCGCCTTGCAAGATTGAACTTCGGTGACCCAGCTCCCCCCCCCCCCCCCCCTTCTGCGTGATTCTTATATTCCTCTCACTGCCTTAGAATACGACAAACAGGAAACTAAACAAGAATAAAGAGAAAAGAAATAGGGGAAGTGGCTGTAGCCTTGCAAGGTGCCGTTGAATTTCCATGAAGCGCCACGAGGAAACAGAAATGTTCCAAATAAAGATCCATATAGTCACATGGGAAGATGACCCTGCCTCCTGGGGTATGCGGGACGCAACGTAGATGTAATAAGAAAAGTGTTGAAGCAGTGGGCAACAAAAAAGACCCGGGTGCGTAGAAAATCTTTTAAGTAAAAATCGCCTGGAGAGATGATACCAGCGAAGAGGGTGCCGTCTTTCCTTTCCCTACTTTCCCGATGCGGGATGGGGAGGGGCAGCTTCGTGGAAGCGGGAAATGGATGGGTATCCGCCATAGCCATCCGGTGACTGCTTGCTCTCTCACTCCCCATGCGTCCAGTCCAAGGTCTTCGCCTTTTTCTCTCAATATGCAAAGATCCCTGCGTATGTCCAGCGCCCATCGAGGTAGCTGGCTGTCAAGCTTATAGCCTGCTCGATAGCTAGCTGTATTGCTTTGAAGTGGCAGTCCTTGTTTATAGGTGGATGGGACGTGTCTGATACGAAATAAATGAAGAGACAGAGTGTAAGGGGACTATTCCCTTCTGAAATCGAGTGAGCGCCGAAAAAAAAACACAGTGGAAGAGTGTACTTTAAAAAATCATATACCGAGTGTCAATAATAATTCATATACCGAGCGTCTCAATCATATACAGAGTGTTTCAATAAATGTCTCAGATTCTCAAAATGAAGAAGAATATGACGTTTGTTCGATGGCTTAACAATTGCTTCTGCTTTTGTAGCCACGGGATTTTTACGTAGGCTATACACATCATTTGGAGCAGTTAATAGGAGAGGTAAATTATTACTTCACGCGAAGAACTCATTGAAGCTTAGAGATTTCGAAAAGGCGGCCTGTGGTAATAATTGCGGTGGGATAAATTTCTCTCAAGTTCACCGGCGAACCAAATGCGAAACGCGGAAAAACGCGACCGTCATATGAAACTGAGACGTGCCGCATGATCGAGCTTCGTTATATCAATCACGAGCTGGCTTAGTTATAAGGGTGTGCAGGTGGCGCCTGTAGTTGTAGCACGCATAGCGCCGATACGATAAGGAACGCTGAAGAATTACACTAATACAATCGTTGTCCTGAGCAGTGAACTCATTCGGGTAGTCTGCTTGTTGTTCTCGTTGGCGCTTCGGTTTCGTCGTTAAATCAAGTTGAATTTGACTACGCAGAAATTTCTGGAGCCCTCCACTACGTCATTCCTTATGATTATATCGTAAATTGGGGCATTAAACCCAGTTATTATTATTATTATTATTATTATTATTATTATTATTATTATTATTATTATTATTATTATTATTATTATTATTATTATTATTATTATTATTATTATTATTATTAGACTTGCTTCACACAAAAGTTTCAGCTTGAGTAAAGTCCGCACTAGCTACGCTAAACAAACCGCATATTTCAGACCATTTGTGGTACGCATTTCCCTGCCATCTGCCTTAAATTCAATGGCAGTAATCTCATACAATAAACAATTAAACAAGCTCTTTATCAACCAACATAACATTTAAAAACATATTTTTAACATAGACCCTAGAGCATACTTTTGCCTTAGGACATCCTATACGGCGCAAACCTCTTTTTTTTCTCCCTTTTTAAGTAAATCACTTGTTTTCAAGTTTTATTTCGTTATGGCCTTGAAATGCAAAAACCACTTATATTAAAACGCAAATTATAATTTTTTTCTTTCCTGTCGATAATACAAGTCAAACTTTTTGACATGTTTACCACGTACAGGAGGCGTGAATACTGTTTCAGGCTACATGACCTCCTTGTGTATACTGAGGCGTAACAAAATCATTTTATGGTAATAACGTAATCTTTTTTTTCTGATTCTGCTCGAAGCCTTTGATGGCATTGATGTCCGCTACATTTATTTTAAACGCCGTCAGCTGCATGTCTTCTACAGCAAGACGATGAACAACAATTCCCGAGAAGAAGCTTTTGACGGGATTGATGTCTCCTGCATTTATATTTAAGTGCCGTCAGCTATACATGTCTTCTACAGAAAGACGACGAACAACAATTTCCGAGAACAACATGACCCTCAGCACTGTCTGCGGCATGCGTTCGATGGTATACGGTCGACGTGACTGCCAGTACAATCGGCGTCCCCAATGTGAGAAGAAACGACGCGAGTGTCCAAACTTTTCTTCTCCGCCACAGTCAGACAACACAATCGACCATAACTACGTAGCGCAAGTCAGCACAGTGCACGGCATTAGCCCAGGGCAGCTTGTAGCCCTTCTCTCGGTTGACCGCTTCCTGGCATCCGGCGAGTGAAGATTTAATGCAACCGTGATTGGTGGTGGTTGGAAACCCCCCCCCCCCCCTCCCCTACTCCTTCGGTCGCGGCAAGCGTTGCCTCTTTTGTTACTACACCGACCGCAACACGCCGTCTATACTGATTTTTGATGGCTGTTTAACCTCCTCCAACCATACGCGAGAACGAGCCAAAGACGGCGCACTTGCCGCTTTCTGCCTCACCTTCGATGTCGGTGTTGCCTTACAGATGACGTGAAATGAAGGTCATGTGCTTTGTTCTTTGATTTTTTTCTTTTTTTTCATGAATTGGCAGTGGTGCATGATGTTAGCTACGGAACACGGTTTGACGCGAAAATCAACCCTGGCTCTGGCCAGTTGCTGCTTAAGACTTGCGTGCAGATCTAGAACTGCGAACAGACCGCGTAACAACGCCACAAGGAAACCGTTTTGCAAGTGTTTCTTTTCAGTGATTGAATAGTGTCGTCGTTGTTTTCACAGAAGAGCGTGACATTAACCTTGCCATGTTGTCACAATTGTATAACGTTTTGACGGGGCCTTTTACTTTCTGTGTAGCTATTTGTATTGGCCCCGCCGCGGTGGTCTAGTGACTAAGGTACTCGGATGCTGACCCGCAGGTCGCGGGTTCGATTCCCGGCTGCGGCGGCTGCATTTCCGATGGAGGCGGAAATGTTGTAGGCCCGTGTGCTCAGATTTGGGTGCACGTTAAAGAACACCAGGTGGTCGAAATTTCCGGAGCCCTCCACTTCGGTGTCTCTCATAATCATATGGTGGTTTTGCGACGTTAAGCCCTACATGTCATTCAATCAATCAGCTATTTGTATTGTGTGTCCTTTCCTCTGTATCACAAGTCATGTAGAACAGCAGAAGTTGTGCGCGTATACATATCAATTTGATATGCCTGTCTGAACTCGGGCTTGAATATTTGTGACTCATGCACTCTCGAAATTCACTTTCTCTGCTCATCTTGTGTTTTGCAGTGCAGCACAGTCTGTGTCCTCTTTTTTACATTTTTTATATTGTATATTTCATTTAGTATACGAGAAAGAGTAGCCGATGACGCCGTAAAAGACCAATATCTCGTATTTATTGTTTGGGTAAAGAATAAAATATCACTGCAAGATCTTGTGAAACCACGTCCCAACATGTAGAGGAACAGTGAGCAATAATTATGTTAATTCATCAGCAACCTCATGAAAGGCTCATTTGTCGCAGAACATCAAAGCGAAATCTACAGCATTCCCTTGCGGGCGTGGTTACGGCGACTACGATCGATAAAATCAATAACCGGTCAATGTTTAGCTAGAGCTTGAAGTATCTTTTAACAGAACTGTAGAACTGAGCTATACGACTCAGCGGGCGCTCAGACTGACGCGCGTTTTGGGGTATTCGTAAGTCTTAGCTTACGATTAGATACAGATACATATAAAAAGAATCAGAGTGCGTATCCGAAGATGCTATACTATTCTCAAGACCCCCCACAACACTGCTCTGAACTTTTCGCGCTAGCTCGCGGTGATAACACTGATTACAACAGGTAGAAAGAAGGTTGATCACCATTTTTTTTTGGATCAGCAATACTTCAAGGAAATTACAAAGTATACCTTGACAGTGACATTTATGATGTCTTAGAAGTTTTAGTGGATCGTAACGGTTTAAATACGTGAAATCACGCGGACACCTGTCGTATTTGACTCAGCCGAGCGCATATACGCTCACGAGCGCCCATGTCACGCCCACGTTACAATTCATATTATAGCTCGGCTATAGATATGGGCTACGAAAAGTCGTCACCATGTTCGAAATGACAATGTTGATGATGATGTTTTGATGATGATGATAATGACGACGACGATGATGATGATGATCACGACGACGATGACGATGATGATGATGACGATGATGATGACTCTTTTGTGCGAAAAGCCATCATCTTTATCGTTGCAGATTGGTTCACTGACAGCTTTCACGGCGTGAAATCGGCTGAAATCTTTCACAGCGAAAGCTGTTACGAGATAACAACACTGGTCGCGTGTGGCAATGTAGTTGTCCGCCGCCGCCGGTGTCCGTAGCCACTATCGCACAAAGTAATAGAAAAAATTGTTAAATTATAAAAAAAAACATCAATTACACAATGAGATTCGTACCCGGGTGCCCTGCATGACAGCCCAGTATTTTACCATTGAGACACGCCGGCTTTTCTTTCTTTCATTCCGGTTAAGATTTTCACTCGGGATGACAGGTAAATGTATCACAACACACGAAAAATATGACAAAACTATCACTGCGGCCGTCAAGCACTGCTAAAGCACTGGAGGCTATCGCTAGCACACTTTTTCACGAAACAGTTACTAAACAGGTTTTTCTTTATTACTGAGCCACGCCGGTGCTTGGGACTTATTCGCAAACTTGCCTTCGGCAGGCTTGATGTCGGGAAAGGAATGGCGTTAATATTTTATTATTTATTTTATTTATTTGACAATACTGCTAACTCCTGGTGGAGTCGCCGCAGAGTGGGGTTACAATAAAAATGAAGACAATACAAAGCAAAGAACCAACACAATTAGTTAAAACAAAACAGGCGCACAATGTGTAATGTACAGGCGCACAATGTAAACAGGCGCACAATGTATAAAGAAAAAACCAGAAACAAAAACGGACACCCATTCAGGCCGAAATATGAGGCGAAAGGCAAGCAATGCATAAGAAAGGAACTCCACACAATCAACCGGCAAGCAATGAATCGAACAATTCCACACTGTTGGCCTCAACGGTGGGTGCATCCAGGGCGTTCCACTCATCGATCGTTCGCGGAAAAAAAGAATACTTAAAAATATTATTAGCCGATTGATATGGAGTGATTGAAAAACAATGTCGCATTCTGGTATCATAACCTGTTGAAAAATGCACATAATTGGATATACTGCCGTTGAGATGACCTTTAACTATTTTAAACATAAAACGTAATCGTGCGATTTTATTCCTCGCCGAAGTATGCTTCAGATTAGCCTTAGCCACTAAGCCTGAGACCGAGACCCTATCGTAGCGATTGAAAATAAATCTTACGGCTTTGTTTTGGACTCTTTCTAGCTTATTAATATTAGATTGTGTAAAGGGGTCCCAAACAATATTAGCGTATTCTAGAATAGGTAAGACAAGTGTTTTAAATGCTATAAGCTTAGTATCACAAGAAGAATGACGAAGGGAGCGTTTTAAGTAATGCAGTTTCGACATTCCTTTGTTAGTGATCTCTGTTATATGATCATTCCAGCGCAGGTCGCTACGAATGTGAAGACCAAGGTACTTGTAGTGCTCGACGCGAGATAGGATGGTACCGTCAATTGTGTAGTCAAATGAGTGTATATGTGTTTTATTTGCGATAGACATGACAACACTTTTCTTAAGATTTACTGACATTTGCCATGTATTGCACCATTGAAAAAGCTGATGAAGTTCCCTGTTCAGTTGCAGTTGATCATTAATAGAGTTAATAACGGAGTAAATTACACAGTCGTCCGCGTACAACCTAATTTTTACATTACAATTGTCAGCAATATCATTGATGTAGAGTAAGAATAATAATGGTCCTAACACCGATCCTTGGGGTACTCCCGAAGAAACCGGAAGCATGGTTGAAGTAGCTTGATTAAACGAGACACACTGTTTTCTAGAAGTTAAGTAAGACTCTATCCAGTTACAAATTGTACTATTCTTTAAGATGTGCGAAACTTTAAGTAGTAGTTTTGGGTGCGACAGTTTATCGAACGGCTTGGTGAAATCCAGAAAAATAGCGTCAATTTGAGTATGATTGTTGATCGCCGAAGCAAAGTCATGAATTACCTCAACTAGTTGCGTGACGGTGGAGAACCCATGCCTGAAACCATGCTGTGCAGGTGATAAAACTGAGTTGGCTTCCAAGAATTTCATAACATGCTTGTAAATTACGTGCTCCAATAGTTTACAGCATGTACAGGTGAAGGCTATTGGTCTGTAATTGGCTATCAGGTGTTTATCGCCTTGCTTATGTAGGGGTTTAACTATCGACGTCTTCCAGTCATCAGGTAAAAGACCAGTGGACAGAGATAAGTTATAAATTAATGTAAGATACTTGGCGCACCATAACGCGTACCGCTTTAAAAACGCATTGGGTATTTCATCTGGACCAGGACTTTTTTTTATATTCAGGTCTAACAATAAATTAAGTACCCCAGATTCTGATACATCTAAATTTTCTATAGGGGGCAGATCACTAAATTTTTTATAAAAAGGGGAGCTTCCATCATCTGTGACAAATACAGATTTGAAGTAATCATTAAATTCACTGGCAATTACAGTAGCATCAGAGGTAGAAGCATTATTTACAATGAAGGTATCACAGTTTGAGATCACCGGTTTTATGAACCTCCAAAAAGAGGCAGGGGACTCTTTTATCATTTTACTCAGCCTAACATTGTAAAAATTATGTTTCTCTTCTCGCATCTTAATTTTAAGTTCTTTAGATACGCTTAAGATTTGATTATGAATATTTGTGTTATGGTGGAGCTTTTTTTTAGCTTTCTTCAAACGCTTAACCTTCCTTTTTAAATGAATAATGTCCCGTGTAATCCAAGGATTGGATACGTTAGTTTTTTTAGTTCTAAGGGGTACAAAAAGTTGTATGCAAGCATGGACCATGTTTCTAAATTTTACCCACAAAGCGTTAACATCACATGTGTGAACACTGCGAAAGAAATCGTCGTAAGATGATTCCAACATTTCCAAAATAGATACATCATCAGCTCTTGCAAAGTCCTGAAAACTTATAACCTTAAAATGTTTCGTCGCCTTTAAAGAAGGAAACTGTACAAGCACCGCATGATGGTCGGAGATGCCATCAACTACATCACACTCAATAGTTCCCGGAATGTTGCTTCGAACAAAACGAGATCCAGAATGGATTTAGACTCACCGTGAACACGAGTACAATCCTTAACTATTTGTCTTAGATCAAAGCGAAACGCAATGTCGATAAGTTCTTCACCACACACTATATCATTATTAGTAGCTGAAAATGTATTCCAGTCGATTCCCGGCAAATTAAAATCACCGCAAAGAATGAGCTTTGTGTTTTGCGATATAAGGGAAGCTATAAATGCTTTCAGCTCTTCCAGGACTTTTACATCTTCGCCGGGTGGTCTGTAAACTACTCCAATTACTAGGCATTCGTTTTCAAAAAACAATTTGCAGAACATAGCTTCAGCTCCAGGTGGCTCGGACAAGCGTACTACTTTTAAGCCTTTTCGAAACAGAAGTGCCACTCCCCCACCCCTGAAATTCCTATCTCTCCTATGAGCGCAAAACTGAGGGGGCGTGAATTCGCTATCGAAGACACCGTTGTGAAGCCATGTTTCGGTTAAGGCGATTACGTCAGGATCGTGAATTGAAGTTAAGTGCTCTAAATCGAGGCCCTTGCGCACAATACTTCGACAGTTTGCGTTGAGCAGTTTCAACGAAAAGGGAGGGTGCTGGGGTCATTGTTTTGCGTTTCTAGAAACTGCAACCTTATCGTTAGATGCTTCATCCCAGGTATACAGAGTTCCATTGACAGACACCTTGTCGTAGGAAAGTTTAACCCGATCCCCGCGTTCTCTGTGTACACTGGTACAATCCCACAACCTTTTTCTTATGTTCCGTACTTTTTCTGAGTAATCTTCGGTCACATACATACCAGAATTTTTTAGTTTGCCACAGTTCTTTAGAATTGATTGTTTTTCTCTATAATCAAGTAATTTAATAACGATTGGTCTCGTTTTGTTTGGGCGTTTTGATCCAATCCGGTGACATCTTTCCATACCATTTATAGAAAGCTGAAGCTTTTCTTGAAAAAAATCCCTAGAAACACATTCACACAGGGATGACAATGTTTCATCTGCGGGTTCACGAAAACCGTGAATAATAATGTTATTGCGCCTGCTGCGATTTTCGAGATCGTCAACTTTATCAGCAATAGAGGCAATGCTTTTATCTATGCTCTGCATGTGGGATTTCATAGAAGCAAATTGCTCCTGAGCATTGGCAATCGGTATGACCGATGCCTCCAAGGAATCTAGCCTGTCTTTGAGCTGAACTAAGGTGTCCTGTAAAGAAGTCTGCGCCGTGCTATAATCGTTCATACGGCGAATTATTTCCTTTTGGCCTTCAAGAACGTGAAGTAGTAATTCATGATCACTTTCAGAGTCTACTTTTGAGCTGCGCAGTTGGCGTGATACCTTATCATCATTAGGCCCTGGGTTTTGCTCAACGTCACCGCACAGTAATAGCACATCAAAAAAGAAAGAACTTAATGAACATAGTAGACTACAAAATGCACATTTTCGCTTCTGTGGGCAAGGCAGCAGGACAAGAAAAGGATCATTGCTTCGAAAACATTTAGCACCGCTAAGGTAACTGACCTGCACAAGGAAAAAGACGTGCTTGTTCAGCATAGTTGCAGGCACGCTGCCGCCTCGCCCACTGAAGATGCGCAGGGGAGGCGGCGAGTATATAAGTCCTGGACCGGATGACGTCACGTGAAAGGAGGTGAAGGCATGGCTCGCAAGTGCACACGAGGCGCCTGGTTGTTCGATGAAACTGCAGTAGTTCATGAATGTTGAATTTCCGTGTACTTCGCCAGATAGGGCACGAGAAACGTCGGCTGGGCAGAAATCCTGATCGGATGCCGGCATAGGGCTGGACGAAATGGCGACCAGCATCTGCACAAGGAAAAAGACGTGCTTGTTCAGCATAGTTGCAGGCACGCTGCCGCCTCGCCCACTGAAGATGCGCAGGGGTGGCGGCGAGTATATAAGTCCTGGGCCGGATGACGTCACGTGAAAGGAGGTGAAGGCATGGCTCGCAAGTGCACACGAGGCGCCTGGTTGTTCGATGAAACTGCAGTAGTTCATGAATGTTGAATTTCCGTGTACTTCGCCAGATAGGGCACGAGAAACGTCGGCTGGGCAGAAATCCTGATCGGATGCCGGCATAGGGCTGGACGAAATGGCGACCAGCATCTGCACAAGGAAAAAGACGTGCTTGTTCAGCATAGTTGCAGGCACGCTGCCGCCTCGCCCACTGAGTAATATGAGTAATAAAGTGTTTTGGAACAGCAAAGAAACAACCAGGTGTCACACAATGCGAATCCCGTAACGATCGGCTAGTCCGATGCCCCAACGCATTACAAATGATTGTTCTTAATCCCGTATTAACCGTGGTGCATAGCCACTTCAGCCATGATTTTTCATCGTCGTCAGCCACTGCATAAAAAAGTTTGCGAGAAATTTCTCGCAAGGTTGTTGCGGATACCACGCTTCTCCGAAAAATGACGAAACGATGGCAAAGTGAATGTCGGCCTACTGCACAGATATTATCGACATTTATGGTGTAGTAGGTACCCAGCAAGTGTGCTTGTAGCAGCCACTCAAAGAGGGCTTAAAAAAAGCTCTAAAAGACCGCTCATCAAGCTTTCGCTGTGACTGGGCTGTACGTTCCGTGCAGGCCTCGCGTTTTTTTGTTTTTTGTCATTGTGGTCGTGCTGCGTTTCTGTGCACTTCATGTGCGTCACGATGCTGAAAATAAATCTGATTTCGCATGTTTCTCTCAAACAAAATAAAAAAGACTCTGGTGCATCCATATTACTTAAATAAGGTACAGTATGAATTCAATGGTAAAATTCGCGCCAAAATCGCAACCGCACAAACGAAGAAAACACACAGAACGGGCGCTCGTTTGTGTGGTTGGGATTTTGGTGCGAAATTTACTATTGATATTAGACATGCACCAACAAACCCAACAGCGAGTTTTACTAAGGTGCAGTATTCGTTTTTACAAACTAGCAAGTCGCGCGTCGTCTGTTTGGCAAGACATGTGTGTTTTACAGTGAATGCTGTTATGAGATCACAACGAGGGCGCTGTACTTGTCCACCGCGGCTGCGGTCTGTAATCACTACGTACGAAACAAGAAGAAAAGGTTAACGAAAGAAAAAGTCAGATAATGAAATGGGATTTGAGTCGGGGCCCTGTACGTGTCAGCCCACGATTATACAATTGCGCCACGCCGGTGCTCAAAAATTCGTCACAAATTGACCCTATGCAGACTTCGTGTCGGGTAATGAATCACGCTAACATAGGTAATAAAGGGTTTTAGTACAGTAAAGTGACAACCAAGTGTCGCACAGTGCAAATTGTGTAACGCGCGATTTGCTGAATGTTCCACGCCATTAATAAAGCTCCAGGCATTATTATTCGTCGTCGTCAGCCACAGTGTCAACAAAGGGCGCATGATGCCTTACGTGTGTTTAGCGGGTACCACGAATCCCCGAAGAATGGCGAATAACGGCACCGTGCAGTGGACGCTTCTTTACTACACAAACATAATGGCTTATGTTGTAATATGTCACATGCTGTCAATGAGCCGTTTCCCGATGTCTTTCTGTTAATGAGCTGCTACGAGGACTAGCCCATCATTCTTCAAACATAAGCGACAGCCTTTGACGACGCCTCTTTCGCTGCCATCACCAAGGCAGAATTGTAAACATTCCATTTAGATGGATGCGACACAGATCATTCTTTGGTTATGTCTCGTGCTACTACTCGCGTCCGCAAACGCTGACAAAGAAATGTCTCCCCTGTGAACGAAGGGGAGCACTCAATTTTCTTCGTCCGTATCAGCGGAACACCAAGAGACTCATCATCGCCTCTGATTTCGGAGGACCGATAAAGTGGCGCGAGTCCCCCCCCGAGATCAGTTGTCGTCCCGGTGCGAGGTAAACATGCACGGTCACTGATTACGCCTGCACTGCTATTTCACCGAGACACCCTCTTCACCGAAGACCAACCAGCGGAGTTCTTCGTGACCACGCTATGGCTTCGGTCTGAGCCGTAGGACGAAGACCGAGGCGGCGATAGGCAGTGGCATATTTCCGCATGAGCGCATATCTCATCTTCTCACAACGCGTTGCGGAAGTAAGAGGAAAAATGCTCCTAAACGGAAAAGAGGAGAGTGTAAACCCGAGGGAGGCAGAAGTACACGAAAATGGAGTTTTTTTCTTTCCTTTCAATCTACACCTCCTTTTCGGTGTAGTTCATCTGCAACAATGAAGGAAATGAAGCAAGTGCTATGGCGTCGTTATACGCTGGGTGGAAAGCAAGAACAGGGCGAGAAAATTACGAGTCCCGTGAGATTTTGCGAGAACGAGGCACTGACTCAACAAAGAAGGCCAGGCGGGCCTTTTATAGCGAGTCTGTTTTGCAACGTTACGTCACCGCCGTCGTCGTCGTAGTAGTAGTAGTCATATTATTGTTACTAGTACTATTACTACTATTAATAGCAGTGCTTGTGGTAAGCTCACGCAGGTTGCATGACCAGAAGAATACAATAAAGAAATAAATAAGATGATGACGATGCTTGAAACAACGATCATAGCTACTAAGCTCAAAACGATGAAGATGATCTTGTTGATCGTTTTTTGGCAAAAAGGACTTCAGGGAAAGCATTCCACATTTATGATGATGATGATGATGGCGATGAAGATGATGATGCATGCGACCTTGCTAGCCAATCCCAGTCACGATTGCCGTCCGACAGCTTTGATGACGTAAAAGTGGGTGAGTGTTTTTTAATGAGCCCTTTCTGGAGAGACGCCTTGATGAAGCGTGAGTGTCCGGGGCGTACTGTGGAAGGGACGGTGTGCGCGCGCGCGTGTGTGTGCGTGAGCCTGTCAGTTGTGTGGCGCATAACCGGCGATGGCATCTTTCGAAACGAGATTGCACTTACTCGTAGAGTGAAAAACAAAACTCGCAACAAAAAAAAAGAAAATGAGGGAGGGGTGAAGAACGCTTCTTGTGCGAGCGTGTTACTTTCGTCAGGCATGCAAATAAAGTCTCCTCCAACTCTTTGTTCGAACTCGTTCTCCTCGACGGGGATGTCTCACACGAAAAGGGGCTACAACTCTCATCTCCTCTGCTCAGCCCTCAATGCCCATTTCAACCCGCTCGTATAAGACGAGTAAGAAACAACGTACACGTCCATGCGTACTCGGTGAGATGAGTAAAGTAACGATGCAGCTGGGGCCCCCTGCAATCACCTCCCCTCTAGCCCTCAGCAACATTTTATGAGCGCTCCGAGATGTTCCCCGTGGCTGCCACCACGTGTCTCGGGGGTTTTGCTTCCGAGCACTCTAATTGTGCGTGGGGCCCAGTTTCTGCCACCAAGGATATTAAATGTTAGCGTCTTGAATTGGGGCCGTTGGTACATACTGACAAAGAAAGAAGTGACAGTGCTGGAAGAGGACAGAGGAGAGAGCCGTGTTTGTGTCACCTCCTCTCTGTCCTTTCCCAGCACTGTTACTTCTTTCTTGGTCAATATTAAATGTTGTCAACCCAATTCGTTCCCTCCCGCTCTACTGCCCTATTGGTAGTGGGAGAGTGGCTAAGCCCACTTGCATAGATGATTTTCAAGGGAAATTCACCATGGCGTAATTCTCGTAGCAGGGCAGGGCACTGCGTGTGCGGTGGCATTACGTTTTTTTAGATGTGGAAGCATCTTATACTCGCGCCTTGTAGTGCGCCGTCCGCGCCGTCCGCGCCGTCCGCACCGCTTCTCGTACATTCGACAGCTGACGCGCGCGCATGCGCCGTCGCGCCGTCGCCCACTCTTCCACCATCTGTGCATCCCTTCCTCCTCTACACACCGCGCGCGCTTCACTCTTCCACCATCTGTGCACCCTTCCTCCTCTACACACCGCGTTCGACATCTACAATTCTCCTGATTCTCCAGTGGACGCGCATGTGGCGTCGCGCTTCGAGAACATTCAACAGCTGACAGTGCATGCGCCGTCGAGCTGTATATATACTCAAGGTCGGCGCTCGCTCGCTCAGTTGCCGCTCGTCGGTTGGTTTGTACGGCGCATCGACGTCCAAGGTCGCGGTGAAAGTAATTCCAACGAATCCACAAACACAATGATCGACGTCCCTTCGACCAGCGCCGCCCTTTCGCATACGTGTGTACGTGTTCACTCATTTAACACCCCCTCCTACAACCACGTTAACCAATTTAGCCATCGACCCAAGTAAGTCGCAATTTAACACCCCATTTCACAACCACGTTAACCAATTTAGCCATCGACCCAAGTAAGTCGCACTTTAACACCCCGTTAACCAATTATATGCTCCGCATCCTCCTCAGTGTTCCCCCGAGGGAAGCTGCGGGCAATTTTTTTTTCTAGAAGCCTAGCGACGTCATTCTCTAGTCCTCAAGTAGACAATCCCTGCTTACAAATTGTTAGTATGGTTATTCCAAACAGCTCTTAAACGTGACACAGATGTGACCGGGCAACACAGGAGCAGCGTGTCGTGGTCTCTTCCGTGTTCTGTTTCTGGGCAGTTTGGAATGAATACGTACGTACCAACAATTAAAATTAACAGCGGAAACGGAGAACACGCCCCACAAAGGAAATAAAGCGAACGCACGAGCACTGACTATCATCTGCTTTATTCATTCATTTGTCAATGCATATTTATGTGAAATTAAATCTTAGTAAGTTTTACCGCGCATGCGTACACATGCACCGCCGCGGTGGTCTTGTGGCTAAGGTACTCGGCTGCTGACCCGAAGGTTGCGGGTTTGAATCCCGGCTGCGGCGGCTGCATTTCCGATGAAGGCGGAAATCTTGTAGGCCCGTGTGCTCAGGCTTGGGTGCACGTTAAAGAACCCCAGGTGGTCCAAATTTCCGGAGCCCTCCACTACGGCGTCTCTCAAAATCAAATGGTGGTTTTGGGACGTTAAACCTCACATATCAATCAATCAATGCGTACTCAACAAACGTTCTGTACCAGTGATATATTTATGAATTCTCTTGAAATGAAAGTGTCAGATGAGGTGGTTGTATGTAAGCGAGGTTTGTTTGGATTGTTTTTCTATTATATTTTTAGTGTGTCACATAGATGACCGAACGAGACGTACACAAACAGACAGCCACTATGAAAGATGGATAGAAGCAGTAAAAATTTATCCATTTAAATGTCATTGCCTCATTGTGCCTTCAGTCTCGACCATATTTCTCCATCACATACATACAGCCTATTGTGCCTCTGTTTCTTGTTTGCTGCGTGATTTACCTCTTTTGCCGCGAAGTTAACAGCAGGACAAAACATTTTATTGATGTTTGCGAGGTCGCAACATCCCCCATACACAACATGCTTTGCAGCGGCTTCCTCCCCCTTATTATGGCGTTCGTATCTCATGTTTCTTACAATATTTCTATATTCGATACCACGTAACTTAAGCAATGCGGGACGCCAAACATTTCTAAGCTCTAGTGGTGAGTCGCTTTAATAAGAATCCTCATCATCCTCATTATCAATAACAACAACGCATCTCCACGAAGTGAATTTTAACAAGTGGGCAAAGGTAGGTTCTAAGGTCCGTGATGTCTCCGTTGTAGTCACCAATTGGTATAAAGGGTTTGCGCTTGTAGGTGTTTTATATTGTTTTGTCACAATAATTGTCGGTCTATTGTAAACTCTTTTTAATAACATACACACATACATGTTGCCTGTATAAATTATTTTAGCCATCATGACAGCGGACAGTGAGCGTTGAAGACAAAGCGAGGTCCCCAAGTTTATAAGGTGTACGTTCAATCCGCTGAATTGTATAAATGGTTTGTACTTCAAGGTGTTTTCTATTGTCCAGTTATGTTTTGTTTTCTAACTTTTAGTTAACGGCTGAGGTGGTTTTATTCAACAGCTGCGTAGCATGTCTTGTGATATCGTGTGGAAGCCGGGAGATCGGACGACAACAAGGCTAGGCCTTGAGGAGCATCGTCCCTAAAATGTAAACGCGCCGCAATTGCGTTGCCTGTAAAGGGTACTCTGCCGCACGCAGGCCCTTTATGCGGGACAGCATCACGCCCAAATGGTCATCATCGCGAGTTTGCTAAGTTAATGACTGCTTACTGTCCAAATGTTCAAACCACCCGCTTGAAACAGAAGACACGAATGAAGTTTAGCGCGCTACACCACACTCTTTAAGGGGGGCTCTAGGCGTGAGTGGTTTCTCGAAGTGGGTTTCGAAAGCCCCTCCTCGGTGTTCTGCTAGCCACTGGTAAACTTTCCCCGATTTGACATTCGCCAACTGACTTAGATATTAAAACCGAAGCGGGATCGATCTAAGGAACATGTATTACTCATTTCTAGTGCCAATAACCACATTTAAGTGTACGAGCCACGAAAATAATACCGCCAGCAGCTTTTAGCCAGCCAGACTCCGAAAATGGGCGGCGCGTTTTGTTCATTTCCACGTTTACTTGACAAGGCAGTCGACGTGATCATGCCACTTGTGATGACGTATGATTGTGAGCAGGCATTCTGGACACTAGCCCATCTGAAAAATAAGCAATGGAAAGGGTCGAATTCGGCAGCCAACGTGCGTCTGGCCCTGACTGTAACGTCGCCTCACATCGACTTGTTGGTGCTAGGAAATTAAGTTTAGTTTCATGTAAGGAAATAATCTTGTATATACCCTCGTTTTCAAAATTATTGCCATCGAAGGTAGCGTGTATCGAGGGAAAAATAGTTGCAAGAAAGAAGGGGGGGAGGGGGGGGTTCGTTGGCAATTGATGGAACTAGAGTTCCCTAGGACCAACCTGCTTGAGAATTCCTGCTCTAGTAGTCATTAGGCTAGGATGCTGGTCCGTGAATAGTGGTATCGGATCTTAACTGTGGTGGTCACATTTACATGGAGGGATAAAGCTAGGGTACTGTGTGCTTAGATTTAGTTGTACGTTAATGAACAACAGGTGGGCGAAAATTAGGGAGCCTCCACAACGACGTCTGTCAGTCACTTTTCGGTTTCGCGAAGTAAAACCCAATATTGTGCGTTCATATTGTGCCCACTCCCTCTGTAACACCCTCTGGGTCTTGAGGGTATACTAATAAATAAATAAATAAATAAATAAATAAATAAATAAATAAATAAATAAATAAATAAATAAATAAATAAATAAATAAATAAATAAATAAATTTAATATCATTATATCACTGACCCCCGTTAGCCAAGATTACACGAAGTGTGCCTTATTAATGCCAGCCATTTGAGCTGTTTGTAAACCAAATAATACGACAGCAGTAAACTCAGTATTGACAATACGCGCCACCCTTTCATTGCAATGCTTGAACTACGGTGTGAATCAGTTATCACGGCAGGCTCGAATCTATCCACACGGGTGTTTGGTCAAAACAGTGCGTGAGATAATGGCCAGTAGATCTGCTACTCCTCCTTCTAGACTAAGTGCGTCTATTCAACAGGCATTGTGCATGAGTACGCCGTCAAAGTCTACCCAGTAGCGATGAAAGAAAAAAAGAAGGCAGCATGCCACGTGAGATGCTTTCAGCCATTCTGTGGCACATTTGCTTGTAAAGATTTTAATGTACTTGATTCTGTCTATCCCGTGTATTTGCGATCACCATGACAATTCTGTGGAGGGACAGGGTAGCCTTTAATGGTTGGTTCATTAACAATGCCTTGTTAATTGTTAACAAGGCATTGTTAACAATGCCTTGTTGTGTGGCTCACTAACAATGCCTGTGTTTTATTTGTACTCGTTGCGTAGCAGCACAATAACTTTACTGCTTTCGCTAACCTGCGTAGAAAGCAGCGCCTCATGTGCGGACAAGAACACCTGTTTCGCTGCATAGGGTCGCCTGTGAATTACCAGCAATCACGTCTTGGTGTTTTATGTTTATATGGGATCCAACTGTGGCGTAACGCCCTGAGAAATTTGGTGGTGTAGATAAAGCGAATAACGATTTAGGCTATGGTGGTAGCCTTATTTACTACTACAGGAAGTACATAGATGTTTACAAGCGAGCGTGCGTTATCATCCACGCTGGCTTTACCATCCGTTGTTGTAACAAGTACCCGCATGGTAGACAAAGCGTACGCTTCCATAAAGATGTACGCGCCTTATGACAGTAATCGGATCTAACACCGGCATCGCGTTCTTCCGTGGCGGAATAACAAGGATAAGCGGAGGTGCTCCGTGAGTGCCTTTTTAGGGGACACTACCCTCACGGGCTGTTTATAAAAGAACATAGTGTTTGTCTTCTTTGCACTGGCTTTTCAGGGCGCTAGTGACTAGCGACATTGTTTTTCAAGGACCACGCCGCAAATCTCCCCCGGCTAACTGCAAGTTCAGCGTTTGCTCGAACGTTCTGAAAGCACAACAAACAAAATGTAAACCTATATGGAACGAAGTTGAAGGTATAAGTTAACATTGAAGCAGTATACAGATGATGTATTTAACAGCATATGAATGGTTGAATGGAGTAGGTTGCGTAAGTGCTTTTTACCTATATTGTGACGGATATGGAAATGCCACTGAAAATGATCTCGCGGTCGTGGTCTCGAAATACAAATATGAGATGAAACACGTTAGTGCATTAGAATTTCTTCGGGTAGGTGATCATCCTACATGTCCTGAATGGTGCTCTGATTTGTAATCGCTCTGGTTGCACTCATTCTGCATTTAAGCCCGTATACAAGCAGTGCCACCTGTCGATACATTAGACTTTTGTTTTGTTCTTTCTTTGTTAATTGAGTAACGAATTCATAATTCCAAGATAGCTTGCCCTAATAATAATAACATACCACGAGAATTGCTCCTCGTGCCAGTAAACCGTGTGCCATGAAATCTTTGACGTCACCACGCGACGTAACGATTACGTCAAGATGACGTATCCAATTTCAGTGACCTGCGGCGTCATTATGTGATGCACCGTTCGCCTCAAGGAAGACGGGTGCTCTCTTTTTTTTTTGGAAGTGTGTGGTCGTGTTGAAGGCCGCAAAGTTAAGGCACGCCATTCAGAGATTCACCGTGAAAGCGTTTGTCCAAACTTAGTATTCGACATTTTGTTTTGGCAGCCCCCTAATGTTTAATTTTTTCTCCTTTTCAGCCGCTGTTGCCGCTTCCAAAGGATACATGGACGCCATCTCTCGACTAGCGCGCCATGCTCACCAGGCCACCTGGGGAGGGTGCACGGACATAGGTGAGGGCATCTGGCGGCTGCCCACGTAACTAATGGCATACACTGAGCACGGAATCGGAAGATTACGGCAGAAGGTAGTACGTAGCTGAATATGACGTATATACGTGTTTCAATATGTACGACGGAAAGAAGATAAGGGCTCGTTTTTCTTTCTTAGGCCAAATAATAATGATAACTTACTGGAAATGACGGCAAGGAAGGTGCCGGGACTGTAATTATTAGGAATTTCAATACAACTGTGAGGTAAGAAAAGTGGACGAAAATAGCACTTTCCGCCGCTGGTAGACACCGAACCTTCGATATGGTCCCTCCGTTAGTTTTTCACTTAATGAGCATTCCACTTCATTATTACGTGTACACATAGCATTGCATAGCATTCGAGAATATCTTTTGTTCATTTTTTTTTCGTGATTGATTGTGGTGCATCTGAAGTGTGCTTCACCGATTTTCAAGAAAACGTATAACGTTTAAGTGATTTCCTGCAACCACTGGATTGTCTATCGTCGTATTGATTTGATAGTCCACGCTTTTCTGTCGTATAAAAGAGAGTCCTCTCGTTCCATAAAAGAACTGGAGTGTTCTCTATGCAATGTAGTGAAAAGGAAGCCCGAACAAGCATAATGCGGGAAGGAAAAACCAACGAATCAACTTACGTATGAAGACCTACTGAAAAATAAACATTGGAACCAAAATACGTATGCACTTGAAACAAACAAACAAACAAACAAACAAACAAACAAACAAACAAACAAACAAACATATGTAATTGACAAGGGAACAAAAGAAAAACCACGTTTCAACTAACCGATAAGGTTCACTTTCGCAGTTATGTTTTGTGCATAGAATATATTCTTCTTCAAGCTTGTCCGCATTCGAAGCGTCCCTTCCTTATTTATGAGATCTCCGCCACCCCTGTCCAACTCTTTCAGACGCCCTACATTTCATTATCTTCTCCTTGTCTTCGGTCACTTTTTAACTTTTTAACCCTGTACACTTCAGCGTTAAAGCTTCGATTTTCACTATACCACGAGCTGAGGTATATAAAAAAAGCAGCGTTGCAATCTTTTTTTTTTTACGCCAGCGTCCCATCTTTGTCGTTCCAAGCGCCCCCTCAGTTTTACGCCCATTCCCTGATGCTCTCTCAGTTTTACACCCATTCCCCTATGTAATGGTATCGCACGCCGCCTAGCTCGTGAGTGCAGACAAGAAAGACAACCGTCTCCCTGCTTCCTTCCAAATATCTCCCCCGACAAAGGAGCAAATAGAGCGCTAACGTCACCCACAAAAGCAACAACATCCATAAGCAAATGAACAAAACGCCATCTTATCCTCGATGTCACGTTCAAGATTCCCCAAACCAAGGTTCAACCTGCAGCTTTGAAACAGCCTCCTTTAAATGCCCTTCTCCCCGCATCTTCTTTCAGGCCATTTCTATTGTTTTAGGGATATACTTTTAGCGACCCCATACTCCACACACTGCCCTGCCAGACGCATTGTTTTTTTCACGTTTTTCCTTTCTTTTCCATCTACCTCTTTGCATAGTTTATGCCGTTTGCTCAGTGTTTGTCGCAAGCCCGTTCTCGGGTGTGTCGTGCCTTGAATCGCAAACGCCCACTCAACTTCACCTCCTCCCCATCTCCCTCCTCTCCCCTTTCATCTTCCCGCTTTTTCCCTAGAAGCTCTCCCTAGTTTACCGCTTCTGTAGGGGCAAAGAACCCGTCACCCCCTGGCTTGATTTAGGCTCCTTAGACCCGGTAAACGCGCAGTGCATAATGTTTGAATTTCCTTTTCATCACTTATGGTCATTTATGTGTGTTTTGTACGTTATTCGTTTTAAAGCCTGCCATCAAGTTAGCTTAGATGGTATTCATGCTGCGCATTGGACGAAGTGAACTTACTTTTCACTAGATTTTTATTGCGAATGCGTGGCGTTCTTTTTTCGAGGGCTCAAGGTTTAAATTTCTTGCAAGGACAATTTTCGTTGTCATGTGTGTAAGTATCGTCAATTAGGAAGACGAAGAGAAAAAAACACGGGAAAACAGGGTGGTTAACTGCCTGAAATCTAAAGCTTCCGACGTTTCTGTAGAAATTTAACGGCGATATCAAAGGAAATTATCGGGTCATCAGTTCTCGCTTGGAAACTGTACTCGGCCGCAGTGATATAATATACACGACGAAGCGTCAAGAGAGAGAGAGAGAGAGATAAAGATGCAAGAAAAGGCAGGGAGGTTAACCAGACGCACATCCGGTTTGGTACCCTGCAAGCGTCAAGAGGTCTGCCATCTTTGTTGGCAGAAGAAGCCACTGTTACGTAACTTCGACGTCAGAGCTTGAGGAATAACTCCTAGACGTTTCAAGTGCCAGAATTTGAGTTTAGTGTCGTAAGGAAGGATACAAAAGTTGTTATACAAATGTATTAGAATCTCAGTATACCTTAGACCACGTATTTATTTTTAATGCATATAGTTAAAAAAACTCCTTCGTGTATGGTAGCAGTAAGTTTTTCACTTTAATGTCACGTTTGTACATTTTCTGACCTTTACTCTACTTTAAATGCCGTAGAAGCTTCTGATAATCAAACCGTTAAGTGTACTTTGCTTTTCATAACAAAATTCAGCAATACATAAATAACTCGCATTGAGTTGAAAGCGCTAGATAGTGACCGTGTCTTAGTTTTTCAATCTTTATTTTCTAAGATTGCTGCATTTTCGCACAGTTATGATTCGACTTCTCGTTTGAAGAAAGTTTGACTTTTCACGTTTAATGGCGCGTTATTCTACGAAAGAAAAAGGATGTTAATTAATAAGCGCGGCCCGTCAGATCTCAGGGTGATAAACTGACGCAGAAATAAAAAAAAGATAAAGATAATGAAAGGAGACGAAAGAAGCGAACGGCAATAGTAATGTGTGTCACAGGAAATTAATCAACCAACGAGTTTCACGTAGATACCTGTCCGCTAAGCCAAGCCTGTTCTAAACTCTAGGTAGTAAACTTTCGTAGGTACTAAACCCTATATTTTCTATATTAATAACAAAAAAATATTAGTGCACACAAAGTCCTCCAAAGGGCAAACTCTGCGCACATTGCCGGCATACCAAATTTAGCGTCCTTTCCATTTTGTTTCAGGCGCAAAACCAACAGTACCGCAAGTGACAGCCGTAGGCATATCAGCTAAAGTTGTTCATGGAGAATTACGAAGCAGAAGCGAATGACAGCAAAGGCAGTGCTAAAGCTTGCTTCTTCTTGTTGGGACCAAGAAAAAAAAGGGGGGGGGGGGCTTGCTCACTCACAGACCATCGTTTCTTCTTCGAACATTTGCTCGTTCGTGCCGTTCAATTTAATTTCTTCGGTCAGCTGGGAGCGCCTGAACTATTGGACGCGACTTGGGAAATGAAGCTACCTCTTAAACTGTCGAACCGGCTAGGGAAATCTTCCTCTAAAGTACCGAGTATTCCTTGCGGGAATGAGGATTTCGATCAGCGGAAAGCTATTCGCGTTTTTGTTTGTTCGCTTTGCCAACCGGTGGACTCAAGTCTTTCCTTCGAACAAAATTATAGCTATGTCATGCTAGTACAGCCTTAGTGTTTACTAAAGATAATAGAATAACTAAAATTAGCGAACACGAAAGTTGGCAAGTAATTTGCTATCACCATCGACACGTAACCACCGTTTGTGACGGCTGTGGTGAAAGATACCCTTCGTGATGGGATAGTGACGTTTTAAACGGTTTCTCGCGCGAAACATTTGCAGACTGCGTACTCGCATCATATCACAATTCAACTTTTATAAACGCCCAGTCTCTTCAATAAAAATAGTGGGGGGGCATTTCTACTACACAAAATTAAAAAAAAATCACCCAGTTGAAAACAAACGTGAAAACTGTGGGATCTGTGAGCCGCGATTCGCGAGCCGTTGGGCGACGCTCGTGTTAACGGGCAACCGCGTGGTGGCGCTCCTAACGGGCAGCATGGTTTTTTGAGCGCTCCGGATCGACTGCGCAGATAAGTGTTGTTGCATGTTTTGAGCTTGTCTCTATAACTATAAGGCAGCGGTTGAAATCTTCGTAGCACTTATTTTATGGTACGGCTTTTTCGGGGGCCAGTCACCAGGTATTTATTAGTTAGTGCGGGTGTGTGTGTTTGAATTTTTTGTTGTTGTTTTTTTTTTCTTTTGCCACCCCGTTGGGGAGGTGCGCGTACATTGAACACGCAAATTTTTGTAGTAGAGCTTGGACTTTCTTTTTTTTTTCGTAGTGCAGGGCTCGAGTTTAGTAATTATCGAGTATAGGGACAATTGGTGTCAGAAAGGCATGGTTAAAAAGACGGTAAAGTGTTCAGAATGTGGAGTGGGTTTGAAAGTGGACCCAAGCGTAGAAGCGGATGGAGAAGAGGCTGACGCGAAGTGTAGGCAATGTGAGGTCGAGGAAAAAATGGAGAAAATGATGGTTGCCCAGAGTGAACTGCTGATGAGAATCGCCAAACTCGAGACTGCATTGGCGACAGAGCAAGAAAAAACGAGGGCAGTGGGAGAAAGACTGAAGTCCGCCGAGGAAGTGCTAGCGAAGCTGAACAAAGAAGCGACCTACCGAGAGAACAGTAGGGAACCGGCAACCAGAACGGTGGAGAAGGAAAAGCAAGCAAGCTTGGAAAAAACAGGTTTAGCCGGTTCAACTGTCGCAAGGCCCGGCTTCAGCGAGGTAGTGGTGGGGCAGGAAGGGAACAAAAGAGCCGGCGTCACAGGTTCAAGTAGCCCCCAGTTGCAGAACGCTCCAGCGGAAAAGTCACAGCATGTGATAATCGCCGGGGACTCAAATTTAAATCGATGCACATAAGCCATCAAAGAGAGGGTAAGAGGTGACAAGAGGGTTGCAGTAGGGGCGTTCCCAGGACGCAAGCTGGAAGCAGTCATGAAGCAAGCGAGCGCAAAGCTCAAAACGACAGCTGATAGACGCAACCTCGTGATAATTTCAGGCGGTTTAAACGATGTCCTAAATGAAGATGCAGCAGGACTAGCAGCCACACTGGCGAAAGGCGTCGATGACATGCGCGCCACTTCTCCTAAGGTGCAGGTAGTGATATGCACGATACCGGAGGTACCGGTGCGTGATAGCAACCTGCAAAGAGCGGTGGTCAACGCAAATCAAGAGCTATGGCGGATCAGTCGAGAGAAAGGCTTTGAGGTGGTGGAAATAAACAGAGAGGTGCATAGGTGGGGGGGGGGGGGTTTCAACGAGACAGAATTCACTTCGATGGGCGGCTAGGTCATGAGGTGGGTTGGCGACTTGCAGGACGCGCAGTAGCTTTTTTGGGGGGCAAGCGAGCCCTTCGGGGTGCAGGATAGCTAGTAACAAGGAAAACAACCAGGGAAACTCTTCGACAGGTGGTATGGACAGATACGATTTCAAAGTGGCACCAATATCTAAGATACGTAGAGTCCGGGGCATAAATAGACGTAGCCACGAGCGCCGAGCCAATTCAGACATAGGGTATATTAACATGCAGGGTGGTAGGAACAGGCTGAAGTGGGAAGAGATAGAAGAACAGCTAAGGGAAGAGAGGCCGATGGTATACGGTTTTGTAGAAACACATCTCAGGGACATGGAACAACCTCCGAACAATCCGGACTACGCGTGGGAGTATTGTAATAGAACAGAAGGCAGCAGAAAGGGGGTAGTATTGGGGCATTCATTCATAAAAGTACAGACTGGCAAAGGGTCAAGCAGGAGTGCAAGGAACATTTATGGCTAAAAAGGAAAGTGGCAGGTCAAATGAAACTCCTTGGTTTCGTGTACTTGTGGACGGGAGCAAAGGCCAGGGAGGAAAACCAGGCAATGGTAGAGTGTATATCAAAGGACATTCAGGAGTTAGGAAGAGAGTGCGAGATAATTATACAAGGAGACATGAATGCGCACATAGAAGATATAGATGGGTATACCGACCCGACAGGCAAAATGATCATGGATATGTGTGAAAGGCTTGATTTGATCATTTGCAACAGTACCGAGAAGTGTGAAGGGCAAATAACATGGGAGGTAGGAAGGCTTCAGTCGACAATAGATTATGCACTGATGTCACATAGGATGTATGATAAGCTCAGGGAAATGCACATAGATGAAGGTGGCTCCAGAAGTCTGGGTAGCGATCACAAACGTATCAAGCTAAGTTTTGGAAGAGCAGTGAAAGTGGGAAGGAGACAAGATGAGCAACTACAGGAAAATTTTTATCCAGAAAGGCAAATTGAAATAGCCACTAAACAAATTGAGAAAGTAATCACGGAGGATAATAAGACAGTGTGGACATACACGAATCTAATTAGACTCTTTGAGATAGAGCTTGCTAAGACGCGTGACAAGTCACCCCGGAAAAGAAGACATAAACCCAAAAGTTGGTGGGATGAGGAAGTTAAGAGAGCCATAGCAAAACGTCAGGAAGCCTCTAGGGAACACAGACATGCTAAGCAGCGGGGTGAACCGACAGATGATGTGGAAAGAAAATGGGCAAACTTTCTAAGCTGTAGAAGGGATGCATCCCTTCTGATCAATGAAAAGATTAGAAGGAAGGGAGCTCAGTGGCTGGCAGAAGTACATAACAAAGATAGAAAGGCAGCTGCGAAATTTTGGAACCATCTAAACTCCCTAAGGAATGAGACGAGCCTAGAACAGAACTTTATAACTACAGCCCAAGATGCTAGGCTAGAAGGGGACGAAGCTATTGAATATATAAGAACAAGAGTGACCGAAAAATTTCAACAAAGAAGTACTTTATGCACCACAATAGACAAAGACGAATCAAGTGGTGCAATGGCTCCATTTTCACAACAAGAGTGGGAAAGGGCTGAGAAAAGGGTTCCTAGTAGTACATCAACAGGCCCAGATGGCATTCCAATTAGGCTGATAAAAACATTAGGTCCGAAGTCTAAGCAGGCTTTGAGAGAGGCAGTGAGTACAATAATAATCGATGGTCAAGTTCCCGATGGATGGAAACTTAGCAGGATGAGCATGATCTATAAAGGAAAGGGGGACAAAGCTGACATAAACAACTACCGTCCTATAACAGTGACATCAGTGGTCTACAGGCTGGCGATGCAGATTATAAAGGAAAGACTGCAGGCGTGGATAGAGGATGAGGGGGTGCTGGGGGAACTGCAGAACGGGTTTCGGAAACACAGGAGGTTGGAAGACAATCTGTTCTCACTGACGCAGTGCATCGAAATAGCACAAAAAGAACACAGGCCCCTGTGGCTAGCATTTTTGGATACCAAGGGAGCGTACGATAGCGTGGTTCAAGAGGAATTGTGGGGAATACTGGACACACTAGGCGTGGAACATGTAGTCACTAATCTTTTAAAGGGTGTCTATGAAGGTAACAAGGTAGTTATAAAGTGGGAAAAACAGGTATCGAAGCCTGCAGAGGTAAAACGGGGGCTTAGGCAGGGGTGCCCCCTGTCATCCTTATTATTCATGATGTACCTACAAGGATTAGAGGCAAAATTAGAGGGAAGTGGACTGGGCTTCAACCTCTCTTTAGTCAAACAAGGAAAACCTATTGATCAGGCACTACCAGCATTAATGTACGCAGATGATATAGTGCTAATGGCCAGCAACAAGGAAGATTTGCAGAGATTGATGGACATCTGCGGTAATGAGGGAGATAGGTTAGATTTTAGATTCAGTAGGGAAAAATCAGCAGTCATGATTTTCAATGACAACGAAGGTAGTGAGCTTAGAATACAGGAGGTGACGCTAGAGATAACAGATAAATACAAATATCTGGGCGTATGGATAAGCAATGGGACCGAGTATCTGAGGGAACACGAAATATGCGTGACGACTAAAGGTAACAGGAATGCAGCAGTCATGAAAAATAGGGCACTGTGGAATTACAATAGGTATGATGTTGTGAGAGGAATATGGAAAGGGGTCATGGTTCCTGGGCTGACGTTCAGCAATGCGGTCCTGTGCATGAGATCAGAAGTTCAAGCAAGATTAGAAATTAAGCAACGTGGAATAGGTAGGCTTGCTTTAGGAGCTCACGGGAATACACAAAATCAGGGAGTACAAGGTGATATGGGATGGACATCATTTGAGGGCAGGGAAGCTAGCAGCAAAATAAAATTTGAGAAGCGATTGGGAGAAATGGGGGAACAGCGTTGGGCTAGGAAGGTTTTCAGCTACTTGTACATGAATAATGTCGATACAAAATGGAGGAAGCGAACCAGGAAGTTGACTGGTAAATACTTAGAAAACAGCAGGTGGCCAAACCAAAAAGAACTATCGGTTAAGAAAAAAGTGAAGGAAACGGAGACTGACATGTGGAGAATGGGCATGATTAAGAAGTCCGCACTAGAGATCTATCAAACTTTTAAGCAGGAAATTGCCAAGGAAAGGATCTATGATAATACTCGGGGTAGTTCTCTACTGTTTTAGGCCAGGACGGGAGTACTGCGAACCAAGACATATCGGGCCAAATACGAAGGGGTCGACACAGTATGCAGTGCGTGTGGAGAGGAAGAAGAAACTGCCGAACACTTGATAATGTTCTGTAAAGGGCTTCACCCTATAGTTCAGGATGATGGCGCAGAGTTTTTCAAAGCACTGGGATTTAGGGACAGCGAGGGCAAAATAGACTTTAAGCGGGTAGACTTAACTAGAAGGAAGTTATCTGATTGGTGGCTAAAGTCAAGGCACGAGTGAAAATTAAACCCTACACTGCGAAGTACGAATCCTCAACTTCTATATTTAAAAGAAAAAAAAAGATAAAAATAATTTTTAGTTCAATAAGTATTATGGCTAGGTGGCGTTAGCCGCCACCCGATCTAAAGGGTACAGCCACATCCATCCATCCATCCATCCATCCATCCGTGGTCGGCGTCCGTGGCTGAGTTCAGTGCCAAGTTGGAAAAAGAAAGTGAAAGAATGCGGGGAAACCCGTACCACCCAGACCCGTATCATCCTATACAGTACATTCCACGTCTACATTACATGCGCCTGTCATATGCCCTAATCTTCTCCTCTTTTCTGCCCTTACCACCCTGCTCCTATTTCCCACCTTCTTGATATATATCGATATACACATGATTAGGTTAAACTCTATTCTCTTCTCTCTTGGTTTCTCCCGTACTCACCTTCAGTTCATTGTACCGCTAGTTATGCTGTATATAGACGCACAGCTATAGTGTGATTGAGCCTTCCCTTTTTATTTCTTGCCTGCTCACAATCACTACACTTCTCTTCCTAGCTTCCCTTTCCACTTTCTTGCTGTACGTTACCATCAATGACGATGACATGATTTTCCCGCTTGCATGTTCTCCTCATACTTACATCTCTCCTACTCACCTTCCCACTTCTTTTTCCCACTTTCATGCTATCTGTACTATACGTGACGATGCTGTGCTCAAACCGCATTTGAACCCTCACTTCTATTTAGCACCACTATACTACACGGGACTATGCTACACTATCAATGAAGGAAAAAAAGAATAAATTTAAGGTCATGTTTTTTTCTGTTAGGCACAGTATCAATGCGAACAGCAGACAAAGATGTCAAGAGTAGCACAGTGAACGTTCTTAGAAGCAATTAGAATGTGAATGGGAAGAAATGAAAGTGTACACAAAGATGATGCGCCACCGGCAGGATCCGAACCTGCGACCTTCGAGTAACGTGTCCGATGCCCTACCACTGCACTATCGTGGCTGTAATATATTCCTTCAATTGTTAGGGTATATATGTGCATCGAGACGTGAAAGCGTCTGTCAGTGCCGCCTGTTGCTATTGAAGCAGGTGTGGAACACCCTTTTTTTGCCTTTAACACAATGTAAACTTGTGGAGTAACATAAATCAATAAACAGTATGCACAGGGTGCTGGAAGTACGCACTAGGGAGAGGGTATTGCTATCGCGTTCAACTCTTGAAAGCGAAGCTTAAGGATTCCCAGTTTTTGTTAAGGCTCGTGGCCCACATGGAATTCAACAGTGCCTTCGTAGTGCATGACGCCAGGACAGAAAGAAAAAAAGCAAGCAAGCAAGAAAGCAAGCAAGCAAGAAAGAAAGAAAGAAAGAAAGAAAGAAAGAAAGAAAGAAAGAAAGAAAGAAAGAAAGAAAGAAAGAAAGAAAGAAAGAAAGAAGAAAGAAAGAAAGAAAGAAAGAAAGGACGTCATGCACGCAGGTGCAGAGCTTCGCTTTTCGCAATTTTTCGAATAAGCCGATGACTGCTGAACTTTTTTTGTACATGCGAGTCAAATACCAGTAATGTAAACAAAAGAAACTTCGTGACACTAATCTCTTTTGCTCTCTCCCTCCCTCTTTTGAAGCATGGGTTGGTCATCGTCTTTCAGCTTTTCTGTCGTTTTCTCTTGACTCACTAGACATACTTTTTTTACTGCCTTATTCGTAGTGGCTGGAGCTATTGCGAAACTCAGTGACCCGAAGATAGTCTGGTGCGCTGCTCTGTGAAATTAATTAAGAGGAGAGAGAGAGAGAGAGCTGTGGCTGGTTCTCCAGTTTTTCGAGGACGACGACGTCGGGAATCTGAGGGAACGAAGAAGGGTTCAAAGAGTAATATGCACCGAAACTAATATACTTCGCAATACCGGCATTGTTCAAAAGAGCGCATATAGAAAATGAAAGGGGTACATTCTGAAATGGCGTGATTCTGACACACATCCTTGCTTTCACTGCCACAGTAGTAACTAGCCCCTGTTTGTTGCAATGCTGCGAAAATCATGCAACATTTAATTTATGCAAGATTATTGTAAAGGGAGAGAGAGATATAGTTTATTGGAAGACCGAGAGGTCAGCCTTAGTTTCTGTGCTCTTGCCTGCTACTCAGCACAGGGAAAAAGGGAAAGCGAGGAAAGGAGTGATAAAGATGATGATGGGGACAGGAAGATGTGATGCGTATCTACAATGACCACGTAAGACAGTGGTCTTCTTGAAGTATAATATCAAATCCAGTAAACTCGAGGAAAATCGATAAATTCTCTTGTTGCAGCTGTTGATGCCGTCTGGTCGGACATTGTGGATAATAGGTTAGCTCCACTAGTGTGTTAACACCAATGCCGGTCAACATTGAAAGCTGCGTATTTAGTTGGGATACTTACAGAGTGCATTTTCACAATAAATGCGTTAGAGTCTCAGCCACTTGGCAGCGCTCTCAGTTTAGGCTGTGAGCATGGCCGACCAGCAGACCCTAGGTGGGATGTCTCATTCCAGAAGTCATCTGGCCTTCGTTGCCTCTTTGACCCTGGCAATGAGACCTCAGTGTTGGTCCAGGTGCTTCGTAGTGAGCCCGGCCACGTACGTTTCGAGAAGGTTAACCGGCGTCCAGGTATTGGGCGAAGGCTGTATGTGTGTTGTACGGTAACGCGAGTATCATGTGGGCCAAGGCGTTAGGTACGCTGAAATTGGCGAAGTTTATTCGTGTACAATATGTTCATTAGTATACCGTGTGTGTAAGAGTTGCTATGAAAAGAACAATAAATAAATAAATAACTAAATAATCAAATAAATAAATAAATAAATAAGAAATGCGATCCTTGCCACGTTTTGTAACGCTAAGCGTGCTCTGCCACAATAACTATCTTTGCAAGGAGAAGCCCAGCTATCACAGCGTTTGTAGTGCGTGAATTTCATATGTGCATTTCATAGCTCGCACCATCCTAAAATATTGTGGCGACATCACAATTAATGGACACTAATAGCCAGTTAGCCAGCCAGCCAGCCAGCCAGCCAGCCAGCCAGCCAGCCAGCCAGCCAGCCAGCCAGCCAGCCAGCCAGCCAGCCAGAGCTTATGGCGTTCGCAATATTGCACGCAACTAAGTGAAATGAAGAGCGTCATATGTGCGCTTCAAACGTGAGTGGGTGAGGCGCTCGAGCATGTTGAAGAAACTTTAAGAGAGCGAGGAGAGGGATGGTGAGAGAAAAAGAAAGAAAGAGTGAATGCTCTAGCCGCTTGAACTTTTTTTCTTCAGCTGAGCTTGAAGTGAAAGCTCGCCTGCGTTCATTCCTAAAGCAGCCCGCATGACGGGAGACGTCGCCAGCCTAACCTTCCTTCTTCCAGTTTCTTGCCTTTAGATTTGATTCTTAATCTTCTCTTCTTCTTCCCCAACTCTTGGTGTAAACAAGAGTCCATTCTCACATCTATTCAGCCATTTTGTTCTCGGTTTCTTACATGCTTCAAGATTCCTTTGTTCTTTCGAAACCCCGTGGGTTTAACACCATCTTTCAGGCTTCTTTAATTTTGAGCCGCCATCATTACCACTTCAACAACGAGCCTTCCACGTTGTCCCGCCTCCTAATTAAACCTATCTCTCGTCCCTCTCTCTTATGACAGTGAGGAGTTTCACATTATGCAGCGGTGCGGCGAGGCTTAGTGCCAAAACGTTCTGTGTCAGGAGCGTGCTTACTACGTCGCGTAAGCCATGACAACTTCGCGGGTCGGCCTGTAAGGTACTTCTAGGTATTGGTTACATCCCCCGTAGTCACCTGAAACGTCATTTTCAAGGTGAAGAGAGGCGTGGAGGGAGGAATGACCTTCTAACCATGGGATCATCAGAAGGCTGTGGTTGCAAATAGGCGTGCTTGTGTGTTTGAGTGCGTCCGCGTGCACGTGACAGTGTGCGTGTGTGTGTGCGTGTCCCTCGTGATGGCTTCGAAATGACGCGAATGAGCATTTTAGCTGGACAGTAATAAATCTCATGCAGCGGAACCGAGCAATATTATTGCGCAAGCGAGTGGAAAGAAAAGCACAGTAGGCGGAAGAAAAATGGGGGGATCCTTAAGCTTCGCCTTTAAAAGTTTAACGCAACTAAGATACCTTGTCCCTAGTACGTACCTAGGTGCGTGGCCATGGCTCGAGTCCAGAAGCTACAGCCGTGTTTCGTCATCACAGTCGACTAGCATTCACTCGGGCCCTCTATTTAGAATGGAACTGGAGTGTTTGATGGGTAGAGAAGGAAAAAAATGGCCGCTTATCAGCATGTTACACTGCACATGGTGTCGAAAGACGACAGTCTTTAGTTTAGAGAGAGTAAACAAAACGTTTATTTGATGTTTTTTGCAAGAAAATTGGTGAATAGTATTCTGGAGCCGCTGCGTTAGAGTGCCTCGAGCCTGCAGCGGAGGCGAATGAGCGCATCAAGTCACGTCACACGTGAAACATAAGTGCTATCTGGAATTTATCTTAGAAAACGAAGCGTGCGGCGTGCGCGCCCGTCTCGGAGGCGATAAGGTGTAGAACGCAAGGTGATTGGTAGGTGCCACCACCGTGTCGTTTTAGCAAAGCGTTGGAAACACTTGCCTTTTCATGCAAGCGTTGCATTATCAGCGCAGCGTGATAAGCGCGAAGGTCCTTAGAATTACTTATGTATGCCTTTTTCAGTAAAAAAACACACATGCAGAATATTGACGTGTTGTTACGGTGCCTGAAATATGCCCAATAATTGCGTTTTAATGGACAATTGCACAAGTATGAATGCTGAATCTTGAGCAATATTCATGGGCGCTGCGGATGGGGTCGGCCGTTCGAGGTACCGTTTGGTGCCGATTGAGATATCGTTAAGGGCATACAAACAGACATATGTACAGACAGACAGACAAAATTTTTGCGTCGAAGGTCCCGAAGAAAGACTATTGTCTTTAAAATAGTAGGGGCGTAGTATAAAATGAACAAACCTAAAGAAATAAGGCTTGCGCCTTTCCAAACTCTATCGGTACTTCAGGGCAAGCGTTCAGCGTCGGCAAAGCCACGGAAGCGCAAGATGAACAAACGCTTACTTGTGATTTTTTTTGCTAGCTCCTGGTTCATGTGATAACTATGTGTGATTATGGATCGCTGTGTGTACACAAATAATTAATAATAAAAATATTTCTGGTGCGCTTTATGCGTGGTCAGGCAAAGCTCGGCTGATTCCGATTCTCACGTAGCCGGCAAAGTATACAGCTCCTAGAAAACGGCATTGTAGACAAACGCGATGCTGGCTACTTTGCTGTCTAAACAAGATGGCGACTCAGTGAATCGCTCAGATAGACCGAATCTCGCCGGAACGGTCGTCTGCACACAAGCTGACGCTTCTCTAGAAGCTCAATGTGAGTAATACTTATTTTCTTTCAGATTTCAGCACCGATTCAGCCAGAAAATACAGCTGTTACGTTTGTTTATTTTGGCTTTCTCTTCTCAATGCGAGGTATATAGCGCCTCGTCGCGTAAAAGCCTACTAGACGTGTCCAAATCTTCGGACAGCATGGGCTAGGTGCTGTCTTCTAAGTAGTCTGCGTAGACTGTCTACGTGCTGTCTAAGAATCAGAACACAGCCTAAAACGAGCTCGCAGGGAGCTACCGGAACCAGAAACACCCCCCCCCCTTTCCACAAGATGAAGGAAGAGAAGCGTGCATGATCACTAGCGAACGTTCAGCCTCACCTCGAATGCTTCCTCGTCCTCCTACTGGGCAGGGAGGGGGACGAAGGGGGAGCAGAATGATAGTTGAATAGAGTATGGAGTTGGGCGTGTTGGTAAGACATAACTGATGACGTAGCGCGTAAAATATGTCCTTCGTTTCCATTCGTCTCACTTGCAAGCAGAGATCGCTTCGACTACACGGGAATCGAATAAGCTCTCGCCATTCTTCCTTCTGACTCCATCATGAGCGTTGCTTATACGAGTATGCAAATGAGGGCGCATCGTGCTGGCTCGAGTCGTACAACTTCAGCTGCGCTTCGAGTCCGTTGTGTAACTTTAAGGAAAGAATACGCACTCGCTGATTCCTCGTGGCTAACGATCTTTCATGCAAGTGGCGGCCTGGTTCGGCGTGCAACTCTTCGCCAAAGCGGACCGCGAACAAGCCCGATACTTCGGCATCGCTAACCACTGCCTTACTATACTCCATCACACCAGCTGGACTGTGTGAGTAGGAGTTTCACTATTACTAACCACATTGATCGTACACAGTGCCTCTTATGAATAGCGTTATAGGCGTGTGACTAAATAGAGATTTCAAGGAGGTCGAGGTGTCCTAAATAAAAACATTAAAAAAAAGAAAACAACTACGAGAACCCTGAACACGCCGAACGTATGCTTATGGAATTCACACCTCGATGGATTACTTTGTTTACATGATTTCCCAAACTTGCATTGCACAAACATCGACCATGGCGTTCCGTGCAAGCCAATGGAAGACGCACAGCCAACGTGAAAGGCGGAAATGATATTGAGCTCTTCACATGCGGTTCAATGGTTTACGCTTTCTTTTCTTGACGTTTCGACAAAGCCGCGTGAGGTTCAACACAACCCGCCGGTACAAAAAATAAGGGTTAAGGTGCAGGGGTTGGCGTTCCACAAAGTCGTTCGAATATGACACAAACAACTCTTTCCGTCGAAAAGTCGCAATATCGGTTCCCTTCTCCCACGACTTTCCTATTGTGTCCCTTTTCTTACAAAGTGTGCTCGCAGGAACACACAGGGAACCAACGGGGCGCGTCTCAACATTCGATGAAACTGGTGGCTGCCACCGGACAACTCCAAGGTGGCGTCGACAGCGCGGTTCATTCAAGGGACGCGAGATGCAGGGGACATTGGGAAAATGTGGCGACTACAAATAGAAAAGAAACAAGACGGAAGGTGTCGCGATGCCTGGTGGAAAGACATGAACCGAACGTTAGGAGAAACAAAAGAAGTAACAAAATGATCAGCAGAGCATTCAATGCAGAATCGGTTATGAGAGCTACTTGATTTTCTCTCCTGACTTCCTATGCCCCTCTTACGACCCGATGAGTGAGGGATTTTCCGGGATCTCCCACACTGCAGTGAACATGATTGATGCAGCCCTAGAAATAAAGTGGTGAGGCAGAGTCGAAATGAAAAAAAAGGGGGAAAGCGAAGGGAAGAAAAAGTAAGGGAGGAGAAACGTTCTTGAAATACGTCTGTGTATGGATGAACGCATGGGCACTCAAAACTGAGAAACGAAGATCTCCTTTTCCGGACTCCTCACTTACTCCCCTTTTTATGCCAAGCAAAGTGCCGAATTTAAAGAAAAAAGAGAGTCAAATAGGCTTCAAATTTTCATCCTCTTATCCCCCACCTAAGATTTGTGCCTCGCAGTTTGGTGCAGTTCGACGGCTAGCGTGTAGGTCGCGCTGTCCTCCCGAAGCTTCAAGCTTGACGCCAGCCTTGTTCACAGTTTTGCCGCACGGCAGAAGCTCCCGTCTTCTTTCCCTATTTTACAGGAGCTTCGGCGAATTCTTCCACTTTTTATGTTCCCCTTTCTATTCCCATTCTCCGTACACGCGTTTTGGGAAGCTCCCCCTTTTACCGCTTTTCTCTATCCCCATTCTTCATGGTTCGCGCGGAAGAACTCGTCAACTCGGAAATTGCGCGTGTGTATTACACAAGGTAGCGTAAGTCGCTGGGGTATTTTTTTTTTAAATTTGGGAAATGCGGCAGTGGGGATTTCGAGGGACAAGGGGATTTGCCCTTCGACGCGTATCGAATTTGCTTAGCGGGCGTTAGCGCGGCGTTGCCTTCTTGCTTTTAGGGCCGCCGCCCAATGTGTTCGGTGATGAAGAGTATAGGCTTGGCGGGCTTGTGGGCTCACGTCTTTACATTCGTGCATGTTTTTGTGTCTAACATGGATGTCAAAGTTCGCGTCATGAGTCGGTGGGTAATAGCTTGCATTTTTTTTACGGTGGCGCTGCGCAACTTTTTAAAGCTCAACTTTGGCGCTCGGTAATTAACTTTCCTTTTTTCTTTTTCGAGCTTCATGCGCTCCATGCGCTCATGTCGTCCTGTTTCGAAAAGACGATCAAAAAAAAAAAGGAAAAGAGAAACTGCATAACTTTTGCGTACGTAATGATTGCATGTTTTTAACTCTTTCCATGTAGGTTTTTGGAGTGGCGAGCTTCAAACACGCTTCGATTAGTTCGCCGCTTGTCGAAATGGGACCACGATGAAATGAGCTTCCATCTCGTTATCAAAGTGAGCGCTCGTAAAGCCCCATCGTCATAATCTGAAGCACCGCGTGAAGTTAAGCAGGCGACGCAATTTTTTTTCTTTTTTTCGTGTTCTTATTTGTATCGGCGATGTTCTATATAGGAGCTCGAGAGCGTCGGTCGTATGTGATGAACTTGGAGGGCGTTAGAGGGTGTGGTGCACGCTTCTACTTTAGGAATTAATTTTTTGTTGTTTGTGTAATGCAGTATTTTCGGCAACTTCTTGACACAGGTTCTATTTACAATTTAGTCTAGAAGACATAAAATATATTTTAACTTTGGGCCTGCTTAACTAGACATAACAGGGCTAACTACTGACACTAGGTGACTCGCCTGTTCCACTCATGGCGATCACTCTCAGAATAATGAAGAAGATAACATAACAATTATTTCAAGGACAAATCAGGAAGCAATCTTCGCTGGGCCGAGTGTGGATGCACTCCGAGTTTTGAACGGACGCACATTTTACGTGCATATTCCGATTTACGCGCCCTGGAAATCTACGAAGCGTTCAAGGTCCATTACATTGGGACATCACGTGTAAGCGCACCATCTATAGTACTAACCGAAAAAGAAATGAATTATCTACGTGATTCACCTTTACATTTTCATTTACTTGTTGAGACGCATGCGCAGTGCTTCCCTTTCCCTCATCTGCCCCCTTTCCCCTTTCCAGGGTGTATATATGTTTTCAGACGAAATAAGCGCTCACGTTGTTAGCTCAGTGCTCGGTCCTGTGGCATTTCTTCTTCTCTATTACACCCGCGCTGTTCTTCACGATGAAGGACACACATTTATCCAGCCTGTGCAAAAGTAGAAAATTTCAGGCAATATTGAACTTGTATGACAAACAACTTTAGGCATACTTTACCACATTTGAATAATAGTTATGATTGAAATAATAATTCCCAAAACCGAAAATCACAGCATATCCACAAAGTAAATGATGTTGAGTCGGGCGAAGCGTCCGTGAGCCCGTCCGTGCTTGCGTCCGTTAGTTCTTGCTTCCGTCCATCCGCGCGATCATCCGTGCGTCCATCCATGCGTCCGTCCGTCTGTCCGTGCGTCCGTTCGTGAGTCCGCCCATCCGTCTGCCCGTCCGTTCGTGTGTCCATTCATACGTACGTCCGCGCGTCCATCTAGCGAACACTCAATGTACCTCCATCTCGCATCCCTTGTGGCAGATACCAGCTCCGCGCGTCCGTCCATTCGTCCGTCCGTCTGCTAGTCTGACTGTGCGTCCGTCCGTGCGTCCATCTAGTGAACACTCCAAGTACCGCCATCTCAACATACCCGCTCTAGAGCGGGTATGTGCCTCCGGTAGTTACGTACGACAACAACGGAGGAAGGACAGACCCACACCCCAAGGAAGCTTCGCCCCTAAACACGATTCTGAGGAACGTCATAGCGGTGGGCTATAGTACACGAACTCTCACCATTCGGTGTTTTTTTTTGTTAACGTACATGTGCGAAGCACTGAATACGGCCACAGTGGCTTGTTGATTATCTTAATAAAAAGGTTGTTCCGTTCAGTATATATACTTCCGCCGATATGACGTCGCCGCTGGAGGACAGGTGGGCAGTTCACAGATGCAGCGTAAAACGACGCGGAGGGCAGCAAACTCGCAATACCGGTGGCCTCGGAGGCATTGAAAAAGCATGTTAGATGTAAAATGAAATAAGCGCTGGCTTATCTCAGCTATGCCAAGATATACGTAGCGCGAGCTACGCCCGCGCGAACGAACTACGGATGGATGGACCACGAATGAATGGACGGATGTGCGAACCATGGTTGGATGGATAGATGGAAGGGCGGATGGATCACGGAGCGACGGATGAACCACAGATGGATGGACAGAGAAACGCACCCCGGATGGATGAACTGTCGACGGTCTAGCGAATGAGCGAGCTCACTCGAGACAAGCGCCAGCTTTCTAGTGACGCGTCAATCCAGGAGATTCCAGGCCTTGATTGATTTGATTTGGTTGATATGTGGGGTTTAACTTCTCGAAACCGCCATATGATTTTGAGAGACGCCGTAGTGGAGGGCTCTGGAAATTTTTACCACCTGGGTTTCTTTAACGTGCACCTAAATCTCAGCACACGGGCCTAAGATTCCAGGCCTTTTCCGGCGTGCCTGCTCTGCGCCGTGTGACGTCACTGCTTCTAAGCCACGTGATAAGCCACGTGAAACGAGTCAACCTGGGCTATTATAGCTTACGCTGCGAAAGCTATCGGAGGTGGGCGGATGAGAATAAACACATTGATTGTAGACGACTTCATGGATTTTGTCTTGGAGTCATCTTAGGCGAATGCGTAACGGAACTGGTTAGTTTCTTGAGGCTATAGCTCTCTTGAACCGGAGTGGTTGCGAGTAGTCACGTAGTCCTCATTATATAAAAGAAATCTTCTGACTCCTTTAGCTTCCCACATGAATTACTCCCTTCAGAGGCACTCTCCTGTGAGTCACACGACTCTCAGAAGAGAATACAATGATCCCCAAAGAGACTTAAAGCCATTCACTGAAGATCCCGTTGCAGTCTTGTACTTTTCATGGTAATAAAACTGATTGATTTGTTTATTGATTGAAGTACCCATTTAGAGATATTTCCTTAGTAACCACCCGAAACTTTCGCAAACGAGTCGAAGACATTTGTTTTCTAAGGGCGTGCTGGTTACCGTAGTGTCCGTGTAACACAGCACATCAACTGTGAATCACTTTACTTTTTCTTCATACAATCTTCTGTAACGTAATGCAACGTTATCGATGTCTTCAATGGCTCCTCTTCTCTGAATCAATTGTTTTGAGGCCTTTCGACGTCATTGCCATCTCGTACTCGCGACCCAACTTAATGCGGTCGATTTCGGATTTCATTTTGATACGACGCCTCTTTCCTGCAGAAACCAACCAAAATGGGTAATTTATTCTTTTCTTTTTTTTTCACCTTTCCTTGCAATGTTGTTGCTCGTCCTCTGCTTGGCTACCTTGCACCTAGTAACACTGAAATGCCTTCTCTTCCCTCTTTCTCACCTTTCTTCTCCTCTTCCCTAATCCCCCAGTGTAGGGTAGCCAACCGGACGTCTTTCTGGTTAACCTCCCTGTCTTCTCTCTTTTGTTGCTTCCGCGCGCGAATTTCACGCTATCGCTCTGCGCCAGCAAGTCCGAAGTTCGGCCGTCGGGGAAAAGCGTTCCCAACCGAGGCATCATCCCGACCAAGGCGTCGTCGCCCATGGAAACGTGCGCCGAACAATGGGCCCCGTAAATACGCGCCAACTCGTCTCAATCCCATTTCCTGTCCTCAGCCCGGATTGAATGCATGGCTATCCGACTGGCCCGCCGTTGCGATCCTAGTGAGTTCTGGCGGAATGTAAACGTAGGAATGCTACGGCTGCCAATCGGGAATCGCAGGTCCGTTGGGGCCTTCCCTTAATCCTGCTATCGCTGCAATGACACTGCCCGAGTAATGAGCGAAACCAAGCAGTGCGGGAAAGATTCATCCGTTGAGAGTTCTTTCATAAAATTCTTTTTGACTTGTTATGAAGTGAAGGCCTCATCGGGTGCACGTGTAGCCGAAAATAGGAATCGAGGCATTTGGAAATGTACACCAAGAAAACAAAAAAAAGGTTAGTTTGAGTGGTATTTCGAAAACGCCACGAAGAAGAAAACTACAGCCATAACCGTAAAGGACGAGAAGATAGGAGAGTCGATATGAGAACAAAGGGGTATAAGTGCACCTTAGCCGAAATCAACAGAAAGAAATAAGCATGGACAGAGAATGCAGGACGTGGTTATTATAACCGCTGGTCATTAAGAGTAACATACCAGGATTCGAAGAGGAAGAAAGCGTGTAAGGAGAGGCATAAAGCTAGATGGGCAGCCAAGATTAACATGTTTCTTTGTATAACGAACAGCAGTATGAACAGGACGGATCGTTTAGTGTAACGAGCACAAAACAGAACAAAACAAAAACACGAAAGCAATCTGTCTGACATCTGATACCGAAGACCAAACGTTTTTTGTTTGATCGACTTCTAAGTGCCACGCCGTTGTCGGCCCCCGTTGTGTTGGTCGCCAGACGTTTCTTGTTTGCTTCGCCTGGTGTCACCCCTGTTCCCTTTCTATATGGGGCTTTATTGTACTGGGCGTGAAAAAGAAAAAAAAAGGACTACCACTCAGTGATGACGCTGTATTTTCTGAAGACGCTGTATTTTCTGCGGAAATCCATTCTGGTGACATATCCACAAAGCTACGCTATAGACACATATGTTAGGTTACTCGACTCGAACTGTCTTTTTTTCTTAGAGGTGTTCAGTTGCCTGATTGGGATGCCACACTGGTCAGTGTACATTTATTCACTGCTTCCTTCAGGCGCTCCAAACTCTGTGGGTTAGAGTCGGCGGTGTAGCAGAGAAGCGTGCTTGTTGAACAGCACAGCAACAGAGAAATGGTAAAGCTAGCAGCAGGGAGGTGCTGACTGTGATTAAGAACAGCAGGCTACCTCTTTGGGGTAGACGTTTGTGTATTCCGCGCCGGGCCCTTCACTTGCTGAAAGAAACACAGCCGTTCCTGCGATCGCAACATCTGTCAACAGGAGAAGATACTAGATCTGGTCTTGTCCTTGTGTGGCGTTTTCTTGACGCGTGTGTGTCGTTTCTAAACGCTCTTATCAGTCTCCAACTCTCTTTTTGTTAGACGAGGCACAGTGGAATGGTTATTGATTAGGAAAAACTGTCGACTATCAACTGTGATGAGGCTGTGAAGTATCAATTGTGATAATTATGCGTGTTGCTGAGAAGGTAACAAAAACAGAGTTAGAGCTTGTGAACAACCCGCAGCTTCATTATTTTAGCATTTAAACCATTTATTGTTTCACCAAGTGCTGTGTGATGCAATGGTGTTTATAATTGTTAGTATTTATTGCTAATAAATACTAACAATATGATTGTTAGTTTTTTGTTAGATTGTTAGTAGCCGGCAGGAAGACACGTGGTGATGGCCCCAGATGGCAGAGAGCCAGTGTATCAGCGGGCGTGCCATAATAGTTTAGTGTTCGTAATAGAGTTCGGAGGCACAAATTAAAAGCCGTGACGGAAACGTCGGGGAATACAAAACCGCTTTGATCTCGTGGTTGGGCTAACGCCGGACGAGATAACAATTCTGTGCCACCAGACCAAAAAAAAAAGAACTGATGCAGCTTTGCATTTTCCTGCAGACGTGAAGCGGCGGCTTAACAGAATGGCAAAGGTACCAAAATTTTTCGAGATACACCGTTTGAGATAAGCATCGACGTTCCAAGAGGGCGAATTCGAAGTGCCTGGCTGCTTTTATATCACTTTGAAGAGTTTGTACAATCGATGACCAGATGCTGTCCTGTACACCAAACGCAGTGAAAGTAACTCCCAGTATAGCAATGCTAGGAGACCACTGCAGATGTGACGTGATATCGAATCACACAAACATGCTTACATGTCTTGACTCCACAGAAAAAATGATTTACATGCCATGCTGAAATTACGTGCCGTTTTAATCTCTAGGGGGACCGTGTTCATATTTTTGTTCCACTAAACTGTATCAGTACTTCTCCGTAAACATTAAAACATTTGGGCAGATTGAAATTACCATTCGAAGCCTGTCGCGTATTGCGTTTAGGAATTGAAAAAAGATCAGCAGGCAAAGGTGAATTTCTATTAATTATGTTATTTACTGAAACAGCAATTTTGTAGTCACGCAACATCGGAACCGAGAGAATGCGTTGTGATTGGAAAATATACTTACTGATTCACCTTGGCTTATGATTTTCAGTGTACGCTTTTGAAGTCGTTCAAGAGTTTTTAGATAACTGTTGTACGTCACACCCCACGATTCCAGACAGTAACCTATGTGACAATGACACAATGAAAAGTAGAGTGTGCGGAGTATAGCTTGTGGAAAATATTGGCGAGCTTTTATTAGAGAATAGCAGCCATAGGCTAGCTTTGCGCACACACTTTGTACTTGCTCATGCCAGTGTAAGTGTTCATCAAAAGTGACGCCTAAATATTTAAAACAAGGAACTTGTTGAATAGGAGTGTTGTTTATTGTTAGGTTAAGAGATTCAGCGTCAATATGTTTCCTACGAGAGTGAAACACCATATACTTTGTTTTAGTACAGTTAACAGTCAGCTGATTCCTGGCAAACCATTCCGAAATGTTCGATAAATCGGTCATCGCGTCATTTTGTAAATCTGCTAAGGAGTGTCCTGTGAAAACTAAAACAGTGTCGTCCGCGTACATCAGTGCCCTTGACCTTTGTAGGGATCGCGGGACATCATTAATATAAAGAGAGAACAATATAGGGCCCAAAACTGAACCCTGTGGCACCCCGCATTTAATATAACCGTAGGATGATTTGATGTCACCAATGACTACCTTTTGTTTGCGTGCCGATAGATAACTAGAAAAAAAATCAAGCGAGTTACCTTTTATCCCATAAGAATGCATTTTTTCCAGTAAAATGGAATGACTAATAGCATCAAATGCCTTTCGTATGTCTAAAAATACTGCTATTGCTATGTTGTTTTCATGTAGCGCGGAATTAATATATTGCGTAAGCATCGAAACAGCAGTTGAAGTGGACCTGTTTGCAACAAAGCCGTGTTGCTGGGGACAAAGTACATTCTGTTCACCCAGGAAGCGCCTTAATTGCGACGATATTAGTTTTTCAAGCGTAGTGTTAATACTACTCAGAACAGATATTGGTCTGTAGCTGTCCGGAAGATTCCGATCACCAGATTTGTACACTGGTATTACTTTGGCGGTCTTAAGTATACTAGGATAAGTTTTAGAGGAAAATGCATGATTAAATATATGGCATAAGGGACCACACAATACATCAATATTCTCCTTTAAAATCCTTGATGATATGGCGTCATGTCCAGCTGCCTTGTTCCCTGGTAACTTATTAATTACTTGTCGGATGTCATCCTCAGTTACATCACATAAATCAAAATTATTGGTAACAGTACAGGGTGCATTTAAATTCTGCATATGAGTAGGGAACTTCCTCGCAAGGCTGAGACCAATATTAGTAAAGTAATCGTTAAAGTTGTCGGCCACTTCACGAGTTGGATTATCAGGTGTAATGCGTTCTTTGCTACCCATGCCAGTGACGTCTTTAACAATCTGCCATATTTTCTTCGTGTTACCATCATTTTTTTTCACTAGGTTGGTATAGTAGCACTTCTTGGATTTTCTTATCATTGCTACTGACTTGTTTCTGTAAAGCTTAAAATTTTGATGGTAGTATTCATTGCTCCTGTTATTTTTCCATTTGTCGTAGTAAAAATCTTTCAGCTTCAAAACCTCAAGTATATTTCTATTCATCCATGGACATATGGCATGGTCATAATTTCGGCGCGAACAGCTACGCGTTGATCGTTCAATGACATCCATAATGCATTTTACAATGTTATCACACTCGACGTCCACGTCTTCATCATAGAGGGCATCAAAATTCGTTCCTTGTAGTAGTTTTTGCACGGAATTATAGTCGACACGTGTTGTTCGTTTAATGGCAGGTATGGCAGGAGCACAAATGTATTTCTGGGGTAAAAATAGAAAGGTGGGATTGTGATCCGCAATAGCAACAGCGTATACGCCTGCCGATACATCCAGGTCAGCGTTACACAACACGTGATCAATAATCGACTCCGAGTGGTCTGTTATGCGAGTGGGTGATGAAATAACATTTCTCAGATTAACTGATTGTAGCAAAAACACGTAATCATCACATGTATCTCCAGACACGTCTATGTTAATATCACCGCAGACAATAATAGGTGCTTTAGAGGCCACAATGGGTATCATGGTACTTTCCATCACAGTAATGAAATCTCTTTCTATATGGGGCTTTATCGTACTGGGCGTGGAAAAGAAAAAAAGAGGACTGTACCATTTAATGATGATGCCGCATAAATAAAGTATTTTCTGTAACAATCCTCTCCCTGTGCTTTCTTTTGTTTTACCGCGGAAATCCAATCTGGTGACATATCCACAAAGCTACGCTATAGACACATATGTTAGGTTTCTCGACTCGAACTGTCTTTTTTGTTTGTTAGAGGTGTTCAGTTGCCTGATTGGGGTGCCACACTGGTCAGTGTATATTTATTCACTGCTTCTTCCAGGCGCTCCAAACTCTGTGGGTTAGACTCGGCGGTGTAGCAGAGAAGCGTGCCTGTTGAACAGCACAGCAACAGAGAAACGGTAAAGCTAGCAGCAGGGAGGCGCTGACTGTGATTAAGAACAACAGGCTACCTCTTTGGGGTAGACGTTTGTGTATTCCGCGCCGGGCCCTTCACTTGCCGAAAGAAACACAGCCGTTACTGCGATCGCAACATCTATCAACAGGAGAAGATACTAGATCTGGTCTCGATGTTTGTGTGGCGTTTTCTTGACGCGTGTGTGTCGTTTCTAAACGCTCTTATCAGTCTCCAACTCTGTTCTTGTTAGGCGAGGCATAGTGGAGTGGTTTTTGATTAGGAGAAACAGTGGACTATCAACTGTGATAAGGCTGTAGAGTATTAATTGTGATAATTATGCGTGTTGCTCAGAAGGTAACGAAAACGGTGTTAGAACTTGTGAACAACCCGCGGATTCATTATTCGAGCTTTTTAACCATTTATTGTTTCGCCAAGTGCTGTGTGATGATATGATTGTTAGTATTTTGTTAGATTGTTAGTAGCCGGCAGGAAGACACGTGGTGATGGCTCCAAATGGTAGCAAGCCAGTGTCTGAGCGGGCGTGCCATAATTGTTTAGTGTTCGTAATAGAGTTCGGAGGCACAAAGTAAAAGCCGTGACGTAAACGTCGGGGAATTCAAAACCGCCTTAATCTCGTGGCTCGGCTAACGCCAGACGACATAACAATTCTGTGCCACCAGACCAAAAAAAAAAAAAAAAAGAACTGATGCAGCTTTGCATTTTCCTGCAGACGTGAAGTGGCGGCTTAACGGAATGGCAAAGGTACCAAAATTTTTCGAGGCACCCTTTGAGATAAGTATCGGCGTTCCAAGAGGGCGAATTCGAAGTGCCTGGCTGTTTTTATGTCCCTTCGAAGAGTTTGTAGAACCGATGGCCAGATGCTGTCCTGCACACCAAAACGCAGTGAACTCACAGTATAACAATGTTAGGAGACCACTGCAGATGTGACGTGATGCTGATACGGCCACTGGGGTTGCCAATAAAAAATACTGCCTCTTAGAAAAGTATAACCTTGCACCAGATATAATGCCGAAATCACAAGAAGTATCGAGAGCATGCTGCAGCGACTGTTCATTTTGTACATATAGAGTAATGTCATCTGCATATGCAGTGACCTTTACTTGAGTGTTACCAGGTAGAGGTAAGCCATGAATCTGCGGGTGACGTTCAACGGCCCTTAAGAAGGGTTCTAATGAAAAGATGAATAGCATTGGGGAGAGGGGACACCCTTGACATACCCCACGCGTGTTTTTAAATAGGTGACTCTCACGGGAATCTATGTAAAGGGTACTTTCTGAATCAGTGTGTATCGCGGGAATGAGGTCGATGAACTTATTCGAGAATCCGAATGAATGTAAAACATTTAGTAAGTAGCCACGTTCTATAAAATCAAAAGCTTTCTCTTGATATAAGGAAACCAACAGTCCTTGCGCACATCGGCTAGTGGTGTATTGAATGATTTCATGCGTTAACCACGTAGGGGTCGGTATTTCTCGGCCCGGAACAGAACATACCTGGTGAGGAGCTATTAATGTTGCAAGAGATGAACTGAGTCGGCGCAAAAAGATGTTGAAAAAGAGCTTGCAATCTACATTAGGCAGGGTAATAGGGCGCCAATCTTCTTGTCACGTGGACATTTGGTCTTTCTTAGGATTTAGTGTTATACGGCCTCTGTGGAAAGACGTTAAAAGGGTAATATCTCGGAAACACTCGCGAATGATGCCTGACATAAATGGATCAATGATAGGCCAGAACTGTACATAGAACTCTGCAGGGAGTCCGTCAGGTCCTGGGGCCGATCCCTCTTTCATTGCGTCTAATGCGACCTTTATTTCGTCATCGGATGGCGGTGATAGCAGAACGTCATGTGACATGTTGGAATCATGAGGTAAATCTTTTAGCAGTGGATGCGAAGAAATGAATCCTGGGTAACAGACATTAGCAACAGATTGAGCCATTGACTGAAAGTGTTGAGTGAATTCCTGAAAGTCGCGCGTACCCGCAGCCGCTGACGCGGGAGAGTTCAGCGAGTGGGCAGGCGAGCCTGGTGGACGAAGCTGAGCTCTGCGTGCATACCTTAGCACCTCAGGGTGCGCACACGGTGCACGTCTACAGCGCCAAGCTGCAGCCGAGAGTGAAGAAGCGCGCATAATACGTTGGTACCGTTCAACGAGCTCTTCTTGCCATGCCCGCTTAACAGGGGAAAGGCTGGGATTACGATGGGCAATGCGTACTTTTTGGATTGACAATGAAGCATCCATGGACATACGGGCACGAAGTCCCTCGCCCGAAGCATTGCAATGATGGTGCCACTGTTCTTTGAGGCGATGCCGATCAGCTATATCCGCCCCAATGAGCGATGCGCGTAATTCTCGGGAAAATTTTTCCAAAGACGAAAGCCTAGTTCACACTGAAACATGCGCTTTCTACAGCGACCGGAATTCCCCTGCCACGGAAACGCAGCGTCGTTCGCACTGGACGCGCCCCGCGCTACCGAATATGCCATCTACTACGGGGCGAACGCGGGATGGATGCGCTGTCACCCGGTTGTTGTCGCGGCTCGCAAACACTACTACGCTATCCGGTGGTGTATACTTCGATGATTCTCGTGCGCAAGAAGCAAGAAAAGACAGTACTGCTTACTTTGCTGGCAAGTGGCTGTTTTGTAATGCACGAAGAGCAGAAAAACCACCGACGCCAGCGGTGTTGGTGGGTTCGTTTTGCTTTGCAAGACCGCAACAAGCTCGGTCACGCCAACAGCAAGCTCGGTCACCTCTTTCACGAAATATGGAGGCGAAGTAGGCACAGAGTAGGTCAAACTCCCGTTGGTTTCAACATTCAGTTACGTGCACTGCAGCATAAGAAGTGAGTAGGGCTTGGCCGCCATTTTTCAAAATTCCTCGACGAGCGCTCTTATTGGTCCGCGGTTACCGATTCGGCGGCAGACGCCGCAAAAATCGGTCCGAGAGCCATCGGCGCGGAGAGGGCCCTTTCGGCGGATCTCGCCGCCGCCGAACCGGATTCGGAGCACTTTCGGCGGCCGGAATGCTCAGTGTGAACGCGGCCTGAGAGTCCTGGAGGACGTGGCAATCGGGACGCCATGGTCGCTGAATCATTGGCGTTCCGACCGGGAGGCAGGGAAATAGCATAACTGGGCGGTGGTGGATAATGTACACCGTTGTCGGTGGCAGTGACATTACCCCAGTGTCATGAACGTAGGTAATGAGACTGGGGGATGTGTACGCGCGATTAATTTTACTACTCGACGCTGCTCGACGCCAAGTGTAGACTAGTTCCACCGGACTTACGTCACGAAAATGCGGTGGCGCTGTCTTGGCAGGCAAAAGACGCTCTGCCTACCGCAGTTTATGCTGGGTTTTCAATGATGTGTGCGGTGTTCTCAGTCAAGCAACAAGAAAAAAAAATGGTATGCCGATGAGCTGCTTCGTGGTTGGATGTGAGTCGCGTCTCACAAATTAGTTTTGTTTGTTGGCGTACGTCGTGACCCTCAGCGCTTATGGCTTTTAAAATGCTTATGGCGTCTCAAAACGTCGTTTTGTTGGCGCACATCGCAGCCCTCAGCTATTATGGTAGAAGTTACCTGTGGACGTCGCTATAATTTTACCCCTAATGTCGACTTCGGCCTACCTGCATAAGCGCTACCATGTACATTTTGGTGAATGTCACTCGATGCTGATTGCTGCACTAGACGCTCGAGTTCTATGGCGTTTCAGTTTGGCCGGCCGCGAACCGGAGCACGAACGTCTGAGTGTGAGTCAAAGACACAATAAAAGTCGCCTAAAAGTACCACATGTTGCGAATTTAAAAGGAACACACCAAGCGAGTGGAAGAACGCATTAGTGTTCATGGACGCTGCTGGAGCGTGCACGCCAACAAGTCATATACGTAACGAAAAAAAAATGTGCAGTCAAACGCCAGCACGCGTCCGAAGGCATCGAAGGAAACATGATGGTCACGTAAAAGACCTCGGTTAAAAATAACGACTCCGACGCCAGTGGAACGCGTGCTGGCGCACGAAAAGAAACAATCAATATTGAACGCGGGCTTGAAAGCGAGTACATCAGAAAGCTTGTAAAAATTTGTTTCTTGCACGAACAGCAAATGGCATTGAACTGGACGTGCGAGAGCCAATTGACCATTTGCGGAAAAGCTTCTGCGCATGCGCGGTAACGGCGCAGCTGGCGCCCTCTATGGGCGCTTTGGTTTTGGTTGGAAAACACGAGCCGGGCCGGCCGTCACTCGTGCATCTCCGTGCCGTCACTGAACTAAGTCGCCTCGCTTTAGCAGCGTACAGAAATGCCAGCGCACTGTGTGGCCTACGGCTGCACGAATTATTTTACTCAGAAAGGAAGCACGCATTTCTACAGGTTCCCGTCCGCGAGGCTACGTGCAGGCCTGCTACATGTTGGCAGGTTTCACTAAGTCTGAAAGAAAAAAAAACTGTTGTTCACAAAATCAACGGACAACCTCGAACATGTATTTACAGACGCTAAGCCCGCGTCTTGCAACATCGAGCTTTTTAGGTAGCACCGCAATGAGGTAAAGTACTCGATAGACGTGATCGTGTGAATGCAACAATGTGTACCACGGCAGCACACAGTCTCGCGTATATCCGTACATTGTAACGGTTCGCAAAAAAAGCTGCCATTAGTGCGCGAGGCTGCGCTTCGATGTATAAGCGCAAACCATGATTGATATAGTAGCACGGGTCGTTTATAATCACAAAAGCGGGAGCTGCAGCAGGTATAAGCACTGGGTAAACCCCTGTCCTATGAAGAGAACGTAATGTTCCGATAAGGGAACTGCATGCTCCCATTACACTCGCAAGCGCATAGGCGCAACATTTGTTTACACACATTTTCGGCTATCGGTGATTTTCACTACAGACGCTAGTAAAATCAAAATATCTCACCCAGCAACACAGTCGCAGTGCGCTCCAACGATGCGACCGGTAGCCACGACGAACCATGCCGTTGTTACATACACGCCGGACTTCATGGACGGTGCGCACGCCACTCTCACCAGACCTAGTTCGTCATCAGATGTTTGGAGGTTCAACTTCAAGTGTTTGACGTATCCTTCTTCCTTGATTGACCAGCCGCGATGAGCCTGGCGAACGGTCGAAGTAGCGGAGTGTAGGTACCGCCACACGTCGTCGTTGCTCAGGCTGCAATGGAAAAATCCTCGCTCCATCCCGTTTCCACAAACGCAAACGGGATGTTTTCTTCTTCTATCATGTTGTTCCCGTAAGCAGCGCACGTTTCCGGCAAAGAAACAACACTAAATCAATAAAACAAGCGCACGCGAGCCGCCGAACGCTGCCTAGCACATGTTAGTTCACGAATGCCTTTCCAACCAAAAGCGCGAGCGCTGCTTCCCTGTTTAGACGGCAGGTGGCGCTCGCTTTTCCGCAAATGGCGAATACCTCAGCCTGTGTTTGTGGATTGCGGAAACCTTGAACGTTAAAAGCAAAAACTTTTTAGAGTAAGAGCCACGGGGAAAAGTAAAACGGAATATCATCATCATCATCATCATCATCATCATCATCATCATCATCATCATCATCAGCCTGGCTACGTCCACTGCAGGACAAAGGCCTCTCCCATGTTCCGCCAGTTAACCCGGTCCTGTGCTTGCTGCTGCCAATTTATACCCGCAAACTTCTTAATCTCGATTGTCTGCCCACCTAACCTTCTGTCTCCCCCTAACCCGCTTCCCTTCTCTGGGAATCCAGTTAGTTACCCTTAATGACCAGCGGTTATCCTGTCTACGCGCTACATGCCCAGCCCATGACCATTTTCTCTTCTTTATTTCAACTATGATATCCTCAACCCCCGTTTGTCCCCTAATCCACTCTGCTCTCTTCTTGTCTCTTAAGGTTACACCTACCATTTTTCTTTCCCTTGGTCGCTGCGTCGTCCTCAATTTAAGCTGAACCCTCTTTGTAAGTCTCCAGGTTTCTGCTCCGTAGCTAAGTACCGGCAAGATACAGCTGTTATATACATTCCTCTTGAGGGATAGTGGCAATCTACCTGTCATAATTTGAGAGTTCTTGCCGAATTTGCTCTACCCCATCCTTATTTTTCTAGTTACTTCAATCTCGTGGTTAGGCTCTGCGGTTATTACCTGCCCTAAGTAGACATAGTATTTTACAACTTCAAGTGCACTATTACCTATCTCGAAGCGCTGCTCCTTTCTGAAATTGTTTTACATAACTTTCGTTTTCTGCAGATTAATTTTAAGACCCACTTTTCTGCTCTCCTTGTCTAACTCCGTAATCATGAGTTGCGATTCGTCCCCTGAGTTACTCAGCAATGCAATGTCATCGGCGAAGCGCAGGTTACTAAGGTATTCTCCATTAACTCTTATCCCTAGCAGTTCCCATTCTAGGCTTCTAAAAACCTCCTGTAAGCACGCGGTAAATAGCATTGGGGAGATTGTGTCCCCCTGCCTTACACCCTTCTTGATTGGTATTCTCTTGCTTTCTTTATGAAGCAGTAGGGTAGCAGTTGATCCCCTGTATATTTCTTCCATAATGTTTATATATACTTCATCTACGCCCTGATTCCACAGTGTCTGCATGACGGCTGATATTTCTACTGAATCAAACGCCTTCTCGTAATCTATGAAGGCTATCTATAGTGGTTGGTTATACCCTGAGCATTTCTCTATTACCTGATTGATAGTATGAATGTGGTCAATTGTTGAGTAGCCTGTTCGAAATCCTGCTTGTTTCTTTGGTTGATTGAATTCTAATGTTTTCTTCAGTCTGTTAGCAATTACCTTTGTAAATAGCTTGTATACTACAGAGAGCAAGCTGATCGGCCTGTAATTCTTCAAGTCCTTGTCATCTCCTTTCTTATGTATTAAGATGATGTTAGCGTTCTTCCAAGACTCTGGTACTCTTCCCGTCAGGAGACACCTCGTAAACAGGGTGGCTAGTTTTTCTAGCACAATCTGTCCTCCATCTTTCAGCAGATCTGATGTTACCTGATCCTCACCAGCAGCTTTGCCTCTTTACATGCTCTCCAACGCTTTTCTGACTTCTTCTATCATAACTGGTGGGGTGTCATCTGGGTTACTGCTAGTTCTTATAGTATTAAGGTCGTGGTTGTCTCGGCTACTGTACAGATCTCTGTAAAACTCCTCTGCTATTTTAACTATCCTATCCATATTGGTAGTTATTTTGCTTTCTTTGTCCCTTAGTGCATACATCCGACTTTTGCCTATCCCAAGTTTCCTCTTCACTGCTTTGACGCTTCCTCCGTTTTTCAGAGCATGTTCAATTCTCTCCATGTTATACCTTCTTACATCGCATATTTTACGTCTATTAATCAGCTTCGAAAGCTCTGCCAGTTCTATTTTGTCTGTTGTACTTGACACTTTCATGCTTTGACGCTTCTTAATTAGGTTCTTCGTTTCCTGGGAAAGCTTGCCAGTTTCCTGTCTAACTACCCTGCCTCCAACTTCCACTGCACACTTCGTAATGATACTCGTCAGATTATCATTCATTGTATCTATGCTAAGGTTGGTTTCCTCACTAAGAGCCCAGTACCTGTTCTGCAGCGACACTCTGAATTCCTGTACTCTCCCTCTCAGTGCTAGCTCATTGATTGGCTTCTTTCGTATCAGTTTCTGTCGTTCCTTCTTCAAGTCTAGGCAAATTCGAGACCGTACCATTCTATGGTCACTGCATCGTACCTTGCCAACCACTTCCACATCCTGCACGATTCCTGGGTGTGCAGTCATTATGAAGTCTATTTCGTTCTTATTTTCGCCATTAGGGCTCCTCCATGTCCACTTGCGGTTTTCTCGTTTGCGGTAGAAGGTATTCAAAATCCGCAAATTATTGCGTTTTGCGAATTCTACTAGTAGCTCTCCTCTAGCGTTTCTAGTGCCGATGCCATAATCTCCTACTGCCTGGTCTCCAGCCTGCTTCTTCCCTGCCTTTGCATTAAAGTCGCCCATCATTATAGTATACTGTGTTTTTACCTTACTCATTGCCGATTCCACGTCTTCATAGAAGCTTTCACCTGAAGCGTCATCATGGCTGTATGTAGGCGCGTAAGCCTGTACTACCTTCATCTTGTATCTTTTATTCAGTTTAATTACAATACCTACCACCCTTTCATTAATGCTATAGTATTCCTCTATGTTGCCAGCTATGTTTCTGTGAATTAGGAACCCCACTCCCAGTTCTCTTCTGTCTGCCAAGCCCCGATAGCAAAGGACGTGCCCATTCTGTAGCGCAGTATAGGCCTCATCTGTCTTCCTAACCTCACTGAGCCCTATTATATCCCATTTAACACCCTCTAGCTCCTCGAATAGTACAGCTAGACTTCCCTCACTAGATAAAGTTCTAGCGTTAAATGTTACCAAGTTCAGGTTCCAATGGCGGCCTGTAGTCCAGACATTCTTAGCACCCTCTGCTGCGTTGCAGATCTGACCGCCGCCTTGGTCAGTTGCTTCTCAGCTGCTGGGAACTGAGGGCCGTGAGTTATTTGACGTATGTATGTGGGAGGTAGTGGCCAGATACTGCACCAGGGTGGCCAATCGTTCTCTGGTGAGGGACGGATTATCTTTCTCTGGTGAAAACGGAATATAAGATCACGCAAAGGCAGGGGTACTTTTAGCTGGCGCGGGAGCCGGTGCCCCGCGTGCAGCTGAGTCATTTTTTTGCGGCCAGGCAATTTACTGGAGGCACGGGGCTTCCGGGACCGCGTCAAAGTCTGCAGGGGACTTCTGTCTCTACTTCGGGATTCTGAGTCACTAGTAGATGTCCGGTTGCGTCTGGTGTCCCGGTTCCTGAGCGAGGATGGTACAAAAGCGTCTACACTGTCCTGGTTTATGTCACTGGGGCTGGCGCCTTCGTCAATTTGCAGGGTGGTTTAAGAGAATTTTATTTCCGGATATGTCTTACACAGCTAATGGGCTCACAGAAAGATGGACAATGATGATCTTGTGTATGTGCAGTGCAAGCTTTTATATACAGCGAAAATAAATTATTTGCGTATGCAGTGGTGCTTGATGCAAGAATTGTACAAGAACAGAACATTCATAAACATTGAGATGAGTGAACTTGTATAAACAGTGGGCTATATGCACAAACAAGGGAGGAGGGGAAGGGTCATCCACTGGGCAAGGTGTCGTTTTTGCATTCACCTGTGAGGACAATTCGCTCTCGTGCTAAAGAACAATATTGCAAAAAACATGTTTCTAGGGAAGAAAAGGCAAATACGCACTGCAATTTCACAATGGTACAAGCTCTAGGCCGCCTCCTCAGTAGGGGAGGAAAGGCATTCACACTTTGTTATTTTTTTACAATGATTATACTGTTCAAGTTTATCCATCGATAGTGCACTCAACCTGCTAAGCTCGGCTCCACTGTTCTAATTAGAACCCACCCTCGCTAGTGCTGCTGCGAGCGGAACTGTAGCCACTCGCCATTTTATGGCGAATCCTAATTCCACAGTAGCCCAATACAAAATATTGGTGACACTTTGCGCGTGTGCGTCCGTCTTCTAAGTAAAGTCGCGAAAGCAGGGAAGCGGCTTGGGTCAGTGAGTGGATTGCTGACGTGCAGATGGAGAACAGCACTTCCAGGCAAGACGGCTGCAGATGATATGTGGTCGAAAGGAAACCGGCGACACGCGATTGAGTGCCGCGCGTCGGTCGTCTGCTTTATGTCCCCGCTGGGAAAAGTGCCATTTTCCCTCCATTTGCCTACCGCGAGACGTGGTCACGCACGTCCAGTCACAGAAGGTTCACCACACCGAATTATGATTAAACGTCACGTACACCAGCTAGTAAGACAAAGGACCATTACTGTGTGCGTTATTTTCACATTTATTACCCATGCACACTGGAGTTGTTTTAATAGCTGTATATCTTTAATTAACGTCGTTTCGTTCCCGATTCTACTGCCATTTCTATTGTGTTTCGTCGTTTTCATAGTTACGCACAATTACTGAACATTCTTTTGTTACCATTTTTACTGGCATTTTTATTGCACGTTTGCGTTGTTTTATTACTATCAATAATTACCTAATCGCTTTTTTGTTGCCACTTTGTTGTACTTATCAACATGTCATTCTCTAACAGGAAGTCCCCTTTCAGCCTTGTGCTATGGGACCTCATTCTGTATACACTAACCCCAATGCGTGTATATTTTTCGCGACAAATAAAGATTTGATTTGATTTGATTTCACAGACGCAAGCATGAGTGTATGGCAACATGTACCGAGAAATCTCGTCTGACAGTGTGAGCTCAGCCCGCGAACTTTGTACGCCCAACCATGTAAGAGACGTTGATTGTAGGAACCCTTGTCATTGGGGATGTCCATGTTGGTGAAAAATTGCCGTAAACGAATCTGTTTCTAGTCGTTGAGAGGCGTGTGAGTTCTTTAGAAAAAAAATTCAACGCCAGAGATTACTAAAGGGAGCTATTATGGAGTGTACGAAGACTTATCTACTTGCATGATTCAAAGCCAGAGTTGGCAGAGAGATTAGTGAGAGCTGGTTTCATGCGCCATGCTGGCTTTCCTCCTTCACGCAATCTTCGTAACGGTTTCACATGTTTTCTTTTTTTACCGTAAATTGCAGTGATCTTATAGCCTAATGTTCACATTGATTACAGTTTTGTGCAAAATCTCCATACGTTTGGTTCTATGTAATCATTACGGTTGTATGCGATATGAGTTCCTTGATACTTTTGTTCAGGGTAAGTTTCGGCTATGGCATTGTGGAAGTCAAGTTACAAAACTAATACTTGCCGATGGGTTACTTGGTTCACGATTCAAGGTAGTTTAAAAAATTTGCTGCAGTGCCTGTCCGGTCTTTCTGTGTCCTTGTCTCTATTTTCGCACACCGCTTTACCTTTAAGCCACAAAAGATTGTATGCAAAAGCTCAGTTTAAGTTTCACTAAACGTTTTTGTATCGAATCTCTGATCCAAGTGATTACCCTTTCCTCTCCTCTTCCCCCTCCTCCTCTTCCTCCTCCTCCTTTTCCTCCTCCTCCCCGTAACGGCACGTAGCGCGTGTGCGCATATCTGGTTGTTCTCTCATATGCGAAGCAGTCCCTCATGTCCTGTAATGGCTGCCTAAAATGTGGTACCCGCGCTTATATCCTCTGTAATTGCGCAGCCCCTACTCGTGTCATTTAGGGCACTGTATTCTTTTAACTAGTCCTCTTGCCCCGCCGCGGTGGTCTAGTGGCTAAGGTACTCGGCTGCTGACCTGCAGGGCGCGGGTTCGAATCCCGGCTGCGGCGGCTGCATTTCCGATGGAGGCGGAAATGTTGTAGGCCCGTGTGCTCAGATTTGGGTGCACGTTAAAGAACCCCAGGTGGTCGAAATTTCCGGAGCCCTCCACTACGGCGTCTCTCATAATCATATAGTGGTTTTTAAACGTTAAACCCCTCATATACATCAATCAATTAGCTAGTCCTTGAAGGAAACCACAGCAGAATAGCTCACCAGGACCTTCCGAAAGAATGCCGGAAACTTGAAAGAGGTACCCTGCAGTCCCAGCGAAGCCCTTAGCACAAACGGCTTATCTCGCAACTCGGGCCCAGCCTCACAGTCACGCCGAGTTCACGAGCAACGCCGAAATCTGATGTTGGGTGCCACAAACGAAAGTGGACGTGGCAATGCTTACCGCTGGCTCATCTGCGCTAACGCGTGCGATGTATTCGCACGAGAGGCAAGCAGACACGCATGGCAGAAGGCGGGCGCTAAGGAGGCTCGGTGGGTACTCTAGCCGGGCGAGTCAGCCTTGGCCGCTGGGCAGGCGAGGCTGCGACCAGAGCTCCTCCGCAATTAGGGTATATTGCCGTAATTCGGAGCATCGCCTGGCGTCTCTTCCGGGCGCCCGGGCCGTTAATCTTTGCCTCGGTGCTAGCGAGCGTGGCAGCGAAGTTGTTTTTAAAGGGGTAACACGAAGACGAAAGATGCGAGAGGGTGAGATGTGAAGACACACTAGTGAAGGACAGAATGGATAGAGAGAAGAGCAACTAATCGAGATAGACAGAGAGAGATCTGTTGTTGAGAAATAGGTACGTAAATAATAAATTTAGGGGGACGAATACGAATGGTGACGAAAGAGGAATAACAGCGGTGGCTACATGGTTAAAGCGTCCGCTTCCAAGGAGAGAGATATCGGGTTCGATTCCCACTGCCGACCGAGAACCTATCGGCTTTATCATTGAGTAGAGGAGTACAACCTGACGCTCGGTTATTTTTGGGTACTCACCTCGAAAGGTAAACCCATAAGGTTCTGCGTAGGTCCTGGGCGTACCTTAATCCACCACAGCCTTGGTCGTTCGTTTGGTCGTGAATTAGGGAGAAAACACGAAGACTTATGGTCACATCATGGTGGTCTAGCGGCTAAGGTTTTCGCCTGCCAACCCGCAAGTCGTGGTATCAAATCGCGGCTGCGGTGGCTGCATTTTCGGTGGAGGCGAAAGTGCTGTAGGCTCGTGTGCTCAGATTTGGGTGTACGTTAGAGAACCCCACGGTGGTCGAAACTTCCGGAGCCCTGCAGTACGGCGTCTCTCATAATCATACGGTGGTTTTTTTGGGACGTCAAACCCCTCGTATCGATCAAGGGAGACGTTATGGCATGGGCGGGAAACGCTGGTGGCGTTATGCATCCCGAGTATTATATAACGCCCTCTACGTGACGGCAGAGACACTGAATTGACTGTAACAACGGATAACCCAGAATGGCGCATTAAGGCCACCACAAACTCAAACCCCGCCACCATCCCCCTAAGAAAACAAAAAAGGAACATTGTTTATGAATATGGTGCTATGTTTGTTCATTTTTATTTTTTGAAAACAAAATGAGGAGCTACACTTGAGCGGTCACTGTTTGATCAGCCAGTTGGGGCCTCTCGTGCATTCCCAGACAATACAAACACAACCTCAGGACGTCCGCAGTATGCCTCCGTGAGGACAATATGATGCCCTCAGAATGTCCTCTTATGGTACTAGAATGGCACGAATCCCGTTCACTTGTCCGTACACATAACAACCTCAGCACATCCTCAAAACAGCACTTCAGGACTTTCTCGGTATCTTTTCAGAACAACGATTCCGTGGCCGGTTCGGTACTGTGGGCAGTGATACTACTTAGGATTTACTTGTTTTCCTGATATTTCCATACGTCAAAAGAAAAACACCTGTGAGGTCTCGTGTATATACACTGTATCAATCAAGAGAGGTGACAAAACAAGCAAACCTTGTTGACTGAAATTTATTTAACAGTAATTAATCACAACTGACAGCTTTGTCAGGCATTCGAGTCCACATATAGTCTGAAAAAAGAAAAGCAGTATCAAGGCAGTCAACACAGCCTAATCAACCACGTTTGTAACCATCCTCAAAAGTTTGACACAGTGTCCTCATCACCACGTGTATCATGCCCAATGCACTCACTAGTGTTAGAGATCCTGCTATGACAGCCTACCAGTACACTCTACATGGGCTTTGACTTGACTTGCCCGAGGTCGGGCCATGTGTCAGATGCAGAAGTCGATCCTTTCACGTTGAAACCAGGCTGCTTCAAATCACAATTGATCGCGATTCGCTGGTGTTCCAAGCTGCTTCGTGCCACACTTCGCCGCGGTCGGCTGGTGACAATACATCCATGATCAGTCTGAACGTTGAGCAGCCCAGTGCACCCATCAACGCGGCAATTCACCTTCTGTCATCACCTACGACTTAAACTCTCACACATATTTCACTTTCAATCATGCACACAAACAACAAAGGACACGAACCTTCACTAGTACACAGCACCTTTCCTGACAAACCCCATCTTGACAGTCAGTTGGCTTGGAATGGCTTGGCTACTTGACTATTCAGAATGATCAGTGGTTGCCAGCTGCTAGTTTGTTATTACGCGGTACAGCGGCGTATAATGACTAATTTAAGGCTGTGGCTTTAAGAACACACTGTTTCGAACGGACATTTTTCAATACCAGGTTCGAAACCAAAGGCGATTAATTGCGCTAGTCTCATCAAGTGGAACGCATTATTTGAAAAATTTCTGCCAAAAAAGGAAACAAACGAGGCGAAAATATATATTAACTTTATGACTGTATGAAACTAACGTGTCGAGAAAGTTTTTACATATTGACGCGTGTCTACATGTGGACGATAACGATGATGGGGCATTTAGTGGGCACGAGGTAGTGGGCCTCTAGCTTCTCTCGAGGCTGAAGAAGACGATCTTGTGACTGAGCTGTTCAGGACACGCTGCCTTTCGTCGTCCCAAGGTGTATCTGTGTTTTATTCGCGTTGTACCGCGACACTGGTGGAGGTGCTGGGCCGCAACCCTGTCTGATGCTCCACACGCCCGCTGGGAGCCGCTCATCGAGTCCAAACGCACTACCACCTGTAGAAACACCGGTGCATCGCTCCAGTCGACGGTTGCGAGGCCTCTCGCCAGAGCTGACTCACTCGCCGGAACCTGCTAGGCACCGCACAGCTCAACCAATGGCCAACGCAAGCTCGCAACAAGTGCCCCAAGGCAGCTTTCCGACGCACCCATCTCAGGTGACCCTCTTTCAACCCCTCGTTCCCGATCGCTTTAGTGGCGGTGCCCATGAAGACGTTCACGACTGGTTTGACCACTATGAGCGTGTTGCCAAGGTAAATCATTGGTCGGAACAGGAAAAGCTTTGGCGCGCCTATTTTACCTTGACGACGGTGCTCGTACTTGGTATGAGAATAGAGAAGGCAATCTGTCAACTTGGCCCGACTTTCGAGAGAAGTTCGTCGATACCTTCGCCAATATCGATAGAAGGGACCGCGCGCTGCAGTTATTGGAGCTACGGGTTCAAAAACCCAACGAAACCGTTGCAATGTTTGCCGAGGACATGACTCGTCTCTTTCAACGAGCTAACCCGCACATGACGGAACATAAAAAGTTGAGTTACCTCATGCGCGGTGTCAAGGAGCAGCTTTTTGCCGGGCTACTGCGCAACCCTCCGACTACCGTGGTTGACTTCATTAAGGAGGCTACGGCTATCGAGCGGGCCCTTCATCAACGCTGCAGGCAATATGACCGCATGTCCTGCAATGGCCCAATAAATGCTACCGCCATGACGTCTGAGAGTCAGAGCTGCTTGCGAGACTTGATTAGGGAGATAGTTCGCGAGGAACTGCAGAAGTTGCGGAATCCTGTTGCTGAAAATCCCATCGCATCGATCGCTGAAGTCGTACGCGATGAAATCCACCAAGCGTTGTCTACGGCTAGTCCTGATGCTCAGCAGCGTCCTATGAGCTACGCTGCCGCTCTCCGACGTCCACCACCCGCTATGCCGACGCTGTACCACCAGGTGCGGATGGCCCCTTCGTATCCGCCGCAAGAGCAGACACTGCATCAAACACCTACGCTACAGCCACACAACCAGCCATCCACAGCCACCCCATGGGCATCGACGCGTCCACCGACCCGGAAAACAGATGCATGGCGCACCGTGGACAGGCGTCCACTATGCTTTCACTGCGGAGGTGCAGGACATATTGCCCGTCATTGCTGGCATCGAGGTGATTCGTTCCGTCCTCAACGACCTTGGTTTGACGGTCGACGTGCCAACGACGAATACACTCCGCGCCGTGACGACACCTCTTTCTACGGAGCCCGTTATCACTTTGAGGACGGCTCTACCACTGCAGAGAAGGCAATGCCTGCTCAGCCTCCTGGTCCGAGACGTCAGTCCCGCTCTCCGTCCCCCGCGCGTTCGCCTTTGTCGCACCACCGCACCTATGCGAACCTTAATACAAGAAGGTCACCTAGCCGACGCCGGGAAAACTGAGAGCGGCGACCTCCGGGGGCAAGGTTGCAGGCCATAAAGATAACGACAAGAAGCCCCCACAGCACGACCCCATACAGCCGATAAGCCGTGAAAACGATGAAATTGTGACTGCTGACCTTAGTGTTCTTCTGGACGGCCAGAAAGTGACAGCTTTAGTCGACACTGGTGCCGACTTCTCCATTATCAGTCAGGACCTCGCCGACAGCCTCAGAAAAGTGAAGACGCCGTGGACGGGCCCTCATATAAGAACAGCAGGAGGCCAGTTATCGATGCCCTCGGGAAGATGTACCGCAAGAATTGACATCGGAGGTTCTCCTTTCACGGCGTCGTTCGTCGTTATCGCCGCATGCTGCAGAGACGTAATTCTCGGCATGGACTTTTTACGGGAATATGGTGCCGTCATCAACATACCAGAGAGCTTGATTACGTTTTGCAACAGTTCGGGCTTACCCGATTCCCCAGAGGCGCGACCAAACCAACTGCGTCTTACTGATGACGATGTGGTTCTCCCTCCGAGGTCATGCACGCTTGTTTCTGTGGCCGCCGCTGCTCAGTTTGACGCCGAAGGAGTTGCGGACCGAATAAGCTCGCTGCTCTTCACCCACGGTATTTCTGTCGCACGAGGTATCGTCAGAGTTGCTGCTGGACGCACGGACTTGCTGCTGACCAATTTTAGTGCTGAGCGCCGGCATCTTCCTAAAGGCACGGCTGTCGCTTACTTCGACGATGTCATAGATGCCGAAGGCTGCTTGGCGGTAGTCGACGAGTCGCTAAATCTTGATTCAGCGCCTGTTCTGGACGTTAGCATTACTTTGCCTAAAGACGACCGACGCAGACTCCTCGAGTTACTGGCCAAATTTTAAGACTGCTTTTCGACAACATCAAGAGTTGGCCGCACGCCTCTAACCAGGCATCGAATAATTACCGAGGAAACGGCGAGACCTATTCACCAGAACCCTTATCGCGTGGCTCCAAAAGAACGTGAAGCGATACAACAGCAGGTAGACAGAATGCTTGAAGATGACGTCATTCAGCCTTCACAGAGCCCCTGGGCGTCGCCTGTAGTCCTCGTTAAGAAAAAGGACGGCAGCCTGCGCTTCTGTGTGGATTACCGGAAGCTAAATCAGGTGACCAAGAAAGACGTATATCCACTACCGCGTATAGACGACTCTCTCGACAGACTTCGACATGCTCGATACTTCTCTTCAATGGACTTGCGGAGTGGATATTGGCAAATCGAAGTGGACCCGAGAGACCGCGAGAAGACCGCTTTTGTGACACCAGATGGGTTATATGAATTTAAGGTCTTGCCATTCGGTTTGTGCTCAGCACCTGCTACCTTTCAAAGACTCATGGATACCGTGCTTTCTGGGTTGAAGTGGAAAACATGCTTAGTATATCTGGACGACGTCATAGTGTTTTCCGCGACGTTTGACGAGCACCTTGAAAGACTTCAGGTGGTCTTACGAGCCATACAGTCCGCGGGCCTGACGTTGAAGCCTGAGAAGTGCCACTTTTGCTACGAAGAGCTGCAATTTCTTGGTCATGTCGTCAGTCATGCTGGTATTCGTCCCGATCCTGAAAAAATCGCAACCGTAGAACAGTTCCCTATGCCGACCGATAAAAAGGCTGTCAGACGCTCTCTCGGCCTCTGCGCGTATTATCGACGATTTATCGCGGACTTCGCACGCATAGCATCACCACTAACTCGCCTAACAAGAGAAGACGTCACCTTTGAGTGGAATAACGAAGAGGAAGCTGCTCTTAACGATCTTCGCCAGCGACTACAAACACCCCCAGTCCTTGCCCACTTCGACGAGAGAGCCCCTACGGTGCTTCACACTGATGCTAGCAATGTCGGTCTGGGAGCTGTGCTTGTGCAGCAGCAAGATGGCGCAGAAAGGGTAATCGCTTACGCAAGCAGAACGTTAACACGTGCTGAGGCTAATTACTCCACGACTGAGAAGGAGTGTCTCGCCGTGGTATGGGCGGTTACAAAATTTCGTCCGTATTTATATGGCCGCCCATTCAAAGTAATTAGCGACCACCACTCACTGTGTTGGTTGACTAATCTTAAAGACCCTACCGGCCGATTAGCGCGTTGGAGTCTCAGGCTGCAGGAATTCAACATGACAGTCGTACATAAGTCAGGGAAGCGACATATGGACGCCGACTGTTTGTCCCGTTCACCCATTGAGTCGGCAACCCTACCCGAGGAGGAGGAAACATCATTTCTCGGTGTCCTCGACACGACCACCATTGCGCAGCAAAACGAGACGACGCTGAGTTGCTTGGCTTAATTACCTACTTGGATGGCAGATCTCGGAAGGCGCCAAGAGTTTTCGCAAAAGCGTTGTCATCATTTTGTTTACGTGGCGGAGTACTCTATAAAAGAAATTTTTCGTCGACGGGATCTGCCTATCTGCTCGTCATCCCAGCAGCCCTTCGCACCGAAGTACTGAAAGCATGCCACAACGAGGTTACCTCTGGCCACTTGGGTTACACAAGAACGTTGGCCAGGGTACAGCAAAGGTATTACTGGCCAAGACTAACCACAGCCGTGAAGCACCACGAACGTACCTGTCTCGACTGCCAGCGACGCAAGTCACCGCCAACTAAACCAGCTGGCCTCCTGCAACCCGTACAGGTCCCAATGACTCCATTCCACCAGATCGGCATGGACATTTTGGGCCCACTCCCTACTTCTACTGCAGGCAACCGATGGGTTATCGTCGCGACGGATTATTTGACCCGTTATGCCGAGACAAAGGCTATATAGAGAGGTACAGCAGCGGAGGTGGCAAGATTTTTTATCGAGAATATTGTACTGAGGCATGGTGCACCAACCGTCGTAATCACAGACAGAGGAACCGCATTTACAGCAGCTCTTTTGGACCATGTTTTGATGCTGAGTGGAACAACGCATCGTAAGACCACCGCATACCACCCACAAACAAACGGGCTGACAGAGCGTCTAAACAAAACCATTGAAGACATGCTTTCGATGTACGTTGACGTCGAACACAAAAACTGGGATACAATCTTGCCTTACATAACGTTTGCATACAACACGGCCAAGCAAGAAACGACCCGCATGACACCTTTCAGCCTCGTTCATGGACGGGAAGTACGAACCATGTTAGATGCAATGTTACCGCACGAAGGCGACGACATCGTCCCGGACGCCGACACGTTTACGGAACGCGCAGAAGAAGCTAGGCAACTTGCACGTTTACGGATCAGCCAGCAGCAAGACTACGATGCAGGCCGCTACAATGCTCACCGCAGAACAGTCGTCTACCAAACTGGCGACAAAGTATGGGTTTGGACGCCCATACGAAAACGAGGACTTTCCGAAAAACTTTTAAAAAGATACTTTGGACCGTACCTAGTTGTGCGACGACTGAGCGATGTCACTTACGAAGTTGTTCCCGACTGTTCGTATAGTACAAGGCGTCGCCAGCACCATCCTGAACTTGTTCACGTAGTCCGCATGAAACCCTACGTCAGCGAGTGATTGCATGATACTTTAATTTAGAAAAAAAACTGCATTACAGACTGCGCCTCGGGGCGATGCTCTTTGGGAGAGAGGCAAATGACGCGTGTCTACATGTGGACGATAATGATGATGGGGCATTTAGTGGGCACGAGGTAGTGGGCCTCTAGCTTCTCTCGAGGCTGAAGAAGACGATCTTGTGACTGAGCTGTTCAGGACACGCTGCCTTTCGTCGTCCCAAGGTGTATCTGTGTTTTATTCGCGTTGTACCGCGACAATATGAAATGCATCTACTTGGTGCGCAAAGGCTTTGGGGAATCATATCTAAGTGCTCAGTGCAATACAACAAAGTACACGAACCTTCACTAGTACACAGCACCTTTTCTGACAGACCCCATCTTGACAGTCAGTTGGCTTGGAATGGCTTGGCTACTTGACTATTCAGAATCATCAGTGGTTGCCAGCTGCTAGTTTGTTATTACGCGGTACAGCGGCGTATAATGACTAATTTAAGGCTGTGGCTTTAAGAACACACTGTTTCGAACGGACATTTTTCAATACCAGGTTCGATACCCAAGGCGATTAATTACGCTAGTCTCATCAAGCGGAACGCATTATTTGAAAATGTTCTGCCAAAAAAAGAAACAAACGAGGCGAAAATATATATTAACTTTATGACTGTATGAAACGAACGTGTGGAAAAAGTTTTTGCATATGAAATGCATCTACTTGGTGCGCAAAGGCTTTGGGGAATCATATCTAAGTGCTCAGTGCAATATTTTTGTCATCCCCAAAAGATTCTTGACAGGACCTTTTCCGGACCAGTTGTTGTCCTAGAAAGCACTCGAAAAGACGTTTCCGGGTCAAGCCAGCTTGTGTCGTCCTCAGTAAGTACTGAGGTCAATAAGAACTGTGCGAGGACGATTGTACCATATGAGGACGACCTCAGGACATCGAGTGTTGTCTGGGTTAGGAGAGTACGAATTTCACTGCAAGCTTTACTAAGAATAACGAGAAAGGAAAATCTTAAAGAAATTAGCTGCTACAGTCAGACAGCGTAATTCTTAGATGCCGCGTACAGTGTCCGAGTTACTATAAGTCTCGCCCCCCTCTCACTTTTCAAATTTCGATAGGCCTATAAAGCGTCGCTAGGAGGGCAGCGCTAATCTAATTGATTCGGCGAACGCCACCGTCGTCCCCTATCAGCCGAGCGTGTCAAATCGCCGGGTATACTTTTCACATCGAAACCCTATATTCCGCGTATCCCTGACAAAAAAAAAAAGAAAAACCTTGATTTCTATTTCAGAGTTCCCTTTTTTTTGCCCTGTTTATTAGCTGACTACTTTTTCTTCTTCCTCTCTTAATCTCCTTCTTCGGTTCAGCGCAGATCTTATTAGAACCACGCTGGGTTCTTGAAAGCATTTATCGCCCCTCTGTATACGATGGCTATTCAGTTTGATTTCTGAGCACAATGAGGATATTTTGAGAATTTCTTACCCATTCTATATTTCAAGCATTTCGTGGAGTGCGGCAAACTCTATTTCGTTTCGCCTTATCCATTATTATTATTCGACGACCTTATCATTTTCCGTGGATCTCTTTCCGCTCTTATTGTTTTCTGTATTCCATATTTGCATGTATAGACGTTGCCAGTACGTGAATTTAAAATGAGGAAGAGTAGAGGGGGGGGGGGCGAATAATGCACCCATATTTTTTACAGTTTGTATGTAGTGTGAAATGCATCCATAAAAATATACGTATGGTTAACCGTTTGGTGGTTTCTGGATGATAAACCCAAACAATTATCATATATTGTATAAAAAACGCACATGCAGGGTCATATAAAAAGGTCGACAGATCCCACGTGCCTTGGGAATTGATGTTATGCGAAGCATGCCGAGGGAAGGTGACTGTGTTGTGATTTTTTATTGAGCGAAACAATGTGAAATTATGTTAAAGATATGTACAAACACTGTGTGCACACACGTATGGCACAACATCACATGTTTACTGTTGCGTAATGGTGCCGACAGCGACGTGGGTATTAGCCACACCAGAAGTGGTAAGCTGATATGTAGCGCTTGGGCCAGCGAGGGTGGCGGCCCTAGACACTGCTAGCCAAATTAGTTTCAGTGGATGGTGCTTCACTACAATTGTCGTTAACCCGACGTAACGGCTGGATGATAGAAGTAAGTATGTATTGTTTCTAATATTAGATAGCCAGCACTGCCATCACAGTCATAAAAAAGCAGAGACTTCATGTTAGTAGTGTGCCAATTACATCTTCACGGTATCAATTACACCACCCAACAAAAATGATTGATTGAAAATGTTAACGCTGAATTGTGAGCACTTAGATCTTTTAAACACTCCGTTTCAAGAAATATGTAAAAAGCTTTCTGTTACGTTCTATGATAACTCACCAATAATTTATCGTACGCCGTTACTGCATGTTTTTTTCCACCTGTTTATACTACAATTTGAAGCTTCATAATTTAATGCATATAGGTACATAATATTTAACTGTTTGAATTATATGTTTTGTTTTCATGAATTGTTTGTAAAATATTTTTTCGTGAAGTGTCTTTTATTGTATGTTTCGTTTCATGAAGTGTTGATAAAGATTTTTTTTTTGGCCAGGAGGTACTTGTATTATGTCAAAGTATATTGTTTCGTATGCACGTAAAATTGTGTGCATGTGGATGCTTTATTGTTTTACATGCATCGAAACCATTTGTATGCATTCCGAATGCCGAAAGGAGTAAGAGACTTTGTCAGGCCACATCATGGTCTTTATTTCTTACTACTTTTTCTGTAAAACAAAAGAAATAACTAACTTCACACGTCAAATTTCAGTTGACGTTTCACGAACATAACGGTCTCCTAAAGCAGCCCTTCTGAGACCTGGCCTCGCTTTATGGTACAACGATTACCGCGCAGAAGGTTGGAGTTTGATTCCTGTTGGGACTATAATATTTATCTTATGCCTCCGTTGAACCAACGCGGCCGGTGCCGGCTTTTAGAGGCAAAGCTGTTTAGGGCCGACCCAGTTGGCGTTCATTAGGCCCCACAAAACCCAAACCGGAACTGAACACCTGCACAAAAACAACAAAAAAAAAACGAAAACGTATTTGTAAAGAACGGAGTTTACGTGTAGTCAACTATACGACAGTGCAATACATGATCACCCGTGCTGTCCATCTGTCCGTCCATTCATTCATCTGTCGGTCCAGTCCATTTGTCCATCCGATCATACGTCCACTTGTCCACCCGCCCACCTGTCAGTCCTTTAGTCGGTGACTTAAACGTAGACATCATGGACCTTAAAGGGGCCCTGCAGCACGTTTTGAGCACGGTCAGAAAACGCTGACGATCGATAGTAGAAGCTCCCGACAATACGTGAGCCAAATAATATAGCACAGCACGCGGCTTGGAATTCAGTATAAATTATCAGTCAGCTGAAAATTGTTTTCTTTTCTCTCGACAAATGACGGAATAAGTAAAAAAAATCACTCGCAGTAAACCCATCTATCAGCCATTGGCTGATTTGAACATGGCGCGCTCAGTTGCTACAGAGGTCGCCGCGAGAGGCCGTCACTTGTGCACGCGTTCGCGCACAAATGCACTGAAAAGGCCGCGTATTTGAAGAAAGAAAAAGAACAAGTGCTCAAGGTCACGAGGCGCGAGCGACATTTTTTTGTTTGACCCTCCCATACCCCCCCCCCCCCCCACCTGCTTAGCTTCCAGCGCTTTTGTAGGGACGAGAAGAGAGAATGCGATTGCAGCCTGTGACAAATCATTGTAACTCAGCTCGTACTGGACGGATTCTTAAAATTTGTGTGGCATTGAATTTGTGAGGTAATACGCTTTTCAAGTGAAATAATTCTATGGGTATTCAAACAAAGTTTTTAAGGGCCCCTTTAAGACCTATAGGTTCGCCCACTCATTGTCACTGACTTCGTGAACAGGAAACGATTTTTTTTTTCTGAATGCTCTCGAATTAAAATCACCAATGTCAGTTAGCGCCGGTACCTGGTAAATATCAACTGTTAATCACTTTCAGTGAATTGCTCTTTACCACAGTTGATCTTAACCCGACATGACGGCTGTATCGTAGAAGTACAAACCTAATGTTTGTAAAATTGAACTGCCATCAATGCATCCCCAGTTGACGCTTCAAGAGCACTGCGGTCTACTCGAAAAGCAGTTGTGAGACCTGGCGAGAGAGTGTGGTAGAATAAACACTTTGTTACCACGCTAATTGCTGGGGTTTGATTCCTGTTTGGACTGACATTTTTTTTTCTTTACATTCAACGGGTGAACGCTGCCGATGTCAGGTTTTTCTTAACGCCTACGCATTAAAATTACCCATCTGTGCTATTGCGGCTCTTGGCTAGATGTGAAGTGTTAATCACTTTTAGCACGTACCCGTACGCCAATGGCACATATTTGCCCGCGGTTATGTGCCACTGTCTAGCGAAAAAGGTTTGACGACGTACGCGACGTAGTTGTGACATTATTCATGTCATGACTCATAACCATGCGAGTCGTATTCGTCGAACCATATTTACTTTCCGTACTGATTTTTGCTGTACACTCTAAAAAATATCGAGTAAAAAGGGTGTCTTTTTGCCCCACGACAATAATTGTCATCAGGCTTGCGTGCGCTTCCTTTCTTGAAAACTCGGCGCTCGCCACTTTCCTATCGAGAATGCAATGTAACCCTGATAATGGGCATGTCGATTGTGACCGAAATGTACCGGGCGCGGGGCGATAGCGCAAGGATGGAACGCAATATAGATGACGATAATTGTTGTTGAATAAAAAGACACCCTTTTTACTCGCTCTTTTTTTTAGAGTGTACCCTAGGTGAAGGGGGTGATGACGAGAGCACCCAGACGGTGGCGGCTAGATATACAGATAAACGGCAAAAGTGCTTGCAGTACGCAAAGATATGCTCTGTATTCTAAACGTGGCCCCATATCCCACCACCACCCCAAATAATATTTGGGCAACGCCCACTCTCTGTCGCAAAAGTATTTTGTGCGCACGTGCGTGCGTAAATCTCTTGTGTCCGGTTTGCACGCACATACGATTCAGGTGCCAACAGTTAGATATAGCCCCACCGCGGTGGTCTAGTGGCTAAGGTACTCGGCTGCTGACCCACAGGTTGCGGGATCGAATCCCGGCTGTGGCGGCTGCATTTCCGATAGAGGCGGAAATGTTGTAGGCCCGTGTACTAAGATTTGGGTGCACGTTAAAGAACTCCAGCTGGTCGAAATTTCCGGAGCCCTCCACTACGACGCCTCTCGTAATCATGTGGCGGCTTTGGGGACGTTAAACCCCACATATCAATCAATCAATCAATCAATCAATCAATCAATCAATCAATCAATGAAGAGTTAAATATAACTTAAAACTATTAAACCAGAATAGAGCTTGCCCTCCCCGACATGTAAATCGAGTAGATTTCAGGATCGCTAGCACCAACACGGGCTTCTGTTCTGTGCAAAGACGCCAACTGCCCAACTGGTAACCTCCCAACACTTGCCTGTCATTTCACTTTCCGTCGTACGTTCGTAATGGAATAACATTCTCGCCTACCGTTATGTACCAAAAAATAAAAAAATAGAATAATGAACGCGTGGCGATATGTCCTTTGACAGTAAGCCAGTGGAATATTGTGTATATGTAGCTCGCCGTTAGTGAGAGGGATAGCATGAGCACTTATTGTCGCCATGTGATAGTGCTTTACTTGTTACTTTATTGCGCATTCTAATAGTTAATTATCTTGAAAGAAAAAAAAGCAGCGTGCCCTATAGTTTGTTAACGCAGCACGCCGAAGAGCAAGGGGTGACTGGTTCGAATGCTCGGTAGGGTGACTGCAAACTGTTCTGATTTATTTTTTCTTTGTGTCATATATATAAACATATACATATTCGGGACATGACGGCGACGGCCGAAATCAGCCGAGAGTGTCTGTGTAATTGCTATCGCGATAATACTAATTGGGACAGGGGCAAAGCATGTGCAGGAAAGCGTGCTTTCGCTCCACTGACGTAAAATCTGGTGGGAGGCGGATCGTGTAGTGTTCTGAGGGAAATTTGTTTGATGGCGCTCTAGTGGGAGAAAGCCTGAAACTGGACATGTAGAGAGGGTGTTTCCGTTCCACTAACATCATTGGATATCTGCGCCAGAACGCAGATCACTCTCACGTGCTTTTTTTTTTCAATTTCACAGTTCCCTACGGCACGTATAGGGAAAGCTGTTTCGACTCTATTAAAGTCGCTGGCAATTTGTTGGGCCAACTAAGGCCTTATTCATGTTCAGATGGATGTTGGAGAGCAGTGCGATATACCAAAATTTGTGCCGCATATCTTTTTTATAACGAACCGTAACTACACGACAAAGCGTGACGACATTGAACACCGAGAAGCCAAGACTATTAGATGCTCCTCACCTGAAAACTCGCTTAATTATCCCCAAATTTTTATTCTCTCTACTTTTGGAGATTGCAACCACATGATTATCAATAAAAATGTATATGGTTATGCTACAACGTGCTTTTTACGGAGCCAAGAAACAAGAGAGTGAATCCGCGTGTATCACAGAAATTAGACACTTCTAGTTAAGCGTACCTAACGAGCCTACGTACGCAGCACGATACGTTGCGTACTCTGCATGTGAAGCGCTCAACGACACACTTAGTTCACCGTATTTACCGTACTGAGATGCGTTTGGTTCTACTAGACGTATGTTAATAAGAAAAAAGAACAGCTTTTGAGTGCCTTTTAGCGCACTCGTGCGGTGGCGGCCGTCATAATGGCCACTCGCATCCAAGCCAAGGCGAATCATTTTGGATCCGTGGTTTACGTCTGTTTGTTCGGGATTCCTAAACGGATCGCTGGTTGGTACTTCCGATAGCAGCGCAATATTGTCCCTCAAAGTGAAATATGCTCGATTTGGACTGGCTTTGTTGCTCTCCGAATTCGACGCCATCGCTGCGATTTCGCTATCTGGTTTCTACTTGAATCGAGATATCGCGAGAGCGTCACGCCGCGTTCACTCCGCCTCGTCACGATTACGCACGCCGCGTTTTTTTTTTTGTTTTTTCGGGCGTACGCGCGCATTCACGGAATAGATACGTTACGCTCTGCGCATGCGCCCTTCTCTCCCTCAACCACGCTGCGTTTGTGGGCTCGTTACGTACGCCTAACTAACCCCCGTATTCGCAAACGCTCCTCGACTCGCCTTTCACCCTTCACTTGACAGAGTTGAGCGCCGCGCCACAGCTCGGCTCAAAAATGACGCTGCGCCACTTGAGAATCGCAGCAGATTATAACTGATATGCAGTGACTTGCCGTGCCTAGAGATGGCGCTCCCATCGGCTTTCTCAAGTGAAGGTGAAGTGTTGAGTGAAGGGACATTCCAGAATACGGGGGTAAAAGTGTCTGTTACCGTGCCTCCGCGAAAAGAACAGCGAAGCCATCTTAATAGGATGAAATCACGAAAGTCGTCCAACCGCGATAAAACCTGATCGCTCATCGAGTTTATCGGCCGTAAAATAATCTATAGAGAAAACACGCACTAAGATGATTTCACGCGATAACGCAGTTAATTTGCGCGCATTGATGACCAGGGACCGATTGCTCCGTGTGGGCCCAATGAATTCCAATTACTTGTCGTCTGCTAGCCACGGCTGATGCAGACGACGTAGCTGGTGTATCAGCTGGCGACGACGACCATGAAGAAAGAAGCCGTAATTGATATTTATACAGGCGTAAACAGTATGTCGCAGTGCTCGGCCACTTGGGCGAACGCGTTATAAGAACATCGCGTTCGCTTGTTTCTTCCAACATTGGAGCCGGCAATTAACCGGCCTTAAATAAAATACCTGAAAACGAAGCTTGTCTTTAATTTTCTGCTTGTTCTTACTCTTCTTCGCACTGCACGCTTCGCTTTTTGCAAGTCCTCTGGGAAGAAAAAGAGAATCCAAGTACCAAAAAAAAGGCGAATGCCCTCGCGCATTTACTCGCGATAAACTTTGCGGATGATGGAAAAGGAAACGCGAAAGTATTTTGAATTATGGCTGTCTTCGCAGAACATGCCTCGAAAACCACGCTGTTCATGTCCCTTTTGTTTCCTGTGTTTCTTCTCAGTTTTGCTCGTTACATTTATAGTTTTTTTTTCAAGCTTGAGATTCTGGTATTTGGATTCTCTCTGTAGCCGCTATCGAGCGCGTCTCTCATGACGTAGTTTTCTTCTCGAAGGTAGGAACAAACAAAGACTCGGTTTAATCCACGAAATAAACGAAACAAATAGCCAAAGGTATTTTAAAGTCGTTTCGTCTCGATCCCGATTTTCAATGTTTGTCTGGTTTCTTTGTTTGCCGCCATAGTAAGCACAACCGCAAAATTTTGCCGACACTGAGGCAATAAAGCCTGGAAGCAATATGAGCCTCGCGTTCCCAGAAGCGTCCAGTGCGGCAAACAGGGAGGTGCCCGGAATGCGTTCGCGAGACAGTATACATGTCGTTCAAAATTTTATCGCTCGCAACTTCTGGCTTTCGTAGTGTACTTCGTTTTTGTTTTCGGTTTCGTTTTCGTTCTCGCGAATTCTCGTTCACGCGCGAGACAAAAGTTAACTACACCCAGTGTTCAGCTGCGACGTAGAGACATCTGTTCGGAGACGAGAAGGATAGAAAGTGCACCAGCGAATGTTGAGAAACAGGGCGGGGGAGACGAACAACAAGAGGGAAGGCAGGGAGATTAACCAGACACACGCCCGGTTTGCTACCCTACGCTGGGGGAATGGGAAGGGGCGCATAAAGATGAGAGAGAGGAAAGAAAAGAGAGAGAGAGAGAAAAATAAAAAGAGGATTGTCAGTCAATCGGCTGGCGCGTATGCAGCGGCGCCAAAGGCTTGAAGCAGTCATGGGGCTGCAGTTTGGGTAATTTTGGGAGGGTTCTAGATTACGTGCAACCTGAACAGGTGTACCATCGTGGGCAATATGAGTTCGAACACGTCACCACGTGTTGAATAGCCCTGAACCCTACATCGGCTGATCTGTCGAAATCAAAAGTGGAAAGGGTTTCGCGCATCCTCTAGCTGTTGGCACTCCGCACTTTATGCTCTCGCCTAGATAGCGTTGCTGCCAAGCGGGAGCATGTCAGTCACCGCAAGCAGTGATATGAATTCAGCTCAACGCAACCAGCCCGACGCAGTAACCATCAGGGTATGTAGCAGCTGACGTATCGCCTGTGACGTACCCTGCCGTTATGCACAGGGCATGCTCGTATTGTATTGTTACGGGGCCGGTGACTTCTGTACAATCGCAATTACAGGGGAACAACCTCAGGCAAGAATCGCAATGGCTGATTGGCACACTCGCGCGCCTGTCAGCTGATTCTGCCCTTCTTCCTTTACTTCATCTCCGTAACGGGACCCCCGGCCGTTCTAAAGACACATCATTAGGATATGTCATTAGGATGTCTGAAAAGAAATTTTTCGCTTGCACCTGTACAATTAAAACGACTGCTATATATAAGCTACGTCGGCCCCAAACTGGAATACGCCTCATCCATCTGGGATCCACATCAAGTCACATTATTTAACGAAATTGAATCGGTACGAAATCGCGCTGTTTGTTTCGTCGTAGGTAATTATCATCGCTCTGTTAGTGGTTCAATAATGAAGAGTACACTCCATATTCCATTACTCTCTATTCGCAAAAAGAAATCTCGCATCTCATTATTTCATAAAATCTATCACCACAATCCTTTCCTTCACTCACTCTGGATTCACCCGTACCGTTCTGCTCGCCATGATCACGTGTACAAGTTCAGCGTATCTCGTCGCAACACCTTAGCATGTTGACAATTATTCCTCCCTAAGATATCAATAGATTGGAATAACCTACCTGCATCATTAGTAAGCACCACCGACCCCACTCGATAAGAATGTACTAATCGTGAAATGTACTAATGGGCGTAAGTGTTATTGACTGTTTAGTGTATTCTTTGTGGTTTTAGTTCAGTTGTCTTTTAATAAAGTGTACTCCTTGCATGCAAAACTTCATAATTATATTTATCTTCATGTTAAATGTGTTTACATAATCCTGTAGTTATTTTGTTGTTCATCTTTATTTCGGCCCATCCCCTCTATAATGTACAAACGTACCCTGAGGGTTTTACAAATAAATAAATACATTTTAATTTATGCTGGCTGGAGAGTTTGACACGCCTGTCCTATTTCTATTTTGTTTTCGTGAAAATTCTTTTTTTTCTTGCGTTATCATTCGTCGCGGCCGATGTCACGCAATCAGCGGCCGCTTTGCGGCAGCACTAGCGAAACGGGAGTGCCTACAGTAAGCGGAAGAGCGCCCCTCTTCTTTCCCCTCATCTTTCGGCAGCGCTCTCCACGTATCACGCTATTTCGTGCCTGAGGGTATCTGCCACGTGCTCGTGTGTGCGAACTCGCATTTGTCACGATAGTACCAGTCATTTTCAAAGGCACTGATGTCATCAAAGTGCGTTAGACCTAAAATGGTTACTTGTCATGTCACTTGGTGTCGCTGGCAGGGGATATCGCGACCGACATAGACTACACCTCTACGGCAAACTCTTCATACCACACTCAAATAAGTAATTGAAGCTTTCCATGGCGGGTCTCCAAATGGCGAGCAAACGCGAAGGCTTGTGTTGTCGGTCCTTACTTGTAGTTTCATGTGGGTGAGTCTGTTGTTTTAATATAAAGCTGTATCTACTCGCCCCACTTGTTACTCTGATCAACGGCTCATTCTTCAAACTCCTTGATTAAAGCGGATGATTATGATGCCTTTACCTATTCACGACTTCGTAGTAGCCGTCGAACTATTCAACCCATCGGGTCTTGTTAGGTTGTGCGCGTCGAAGTCGTTTCTGATGCAAGCCACGTCGATATCGATGAATGAAGGTATTCCTAATTAAAGGTCATCGTTAAAGCATGTTGTTAATGAGCCACCTATTACGCATCAAAATCTCTTCTTATATGCATAACTGAGTACGCTCTGAAGCGCAAAAAGCCAATACCAAAATCCAAACCAAAAAACGAAACGCTGTCTCTGCGCTTTACGTGAAGCGAAGCTCGTTTCGCAAACTCGTTTTATTAAATACCGAGAAAACCACCGTCGGATCGCCACAAGCCTGCGAAAGAAGCGTAAATAATAAAACAGAATACCAATCTCATAAACACAGCCTGTATGTAAAGATATACTGGGTTGGAAGCAAAAAAGAAATGTGCGTAAACAGTCAAGACATCTCTCATACACCATCACGAACAGACACGAAGGGGAAGAAGAATGCTTGGTTAAGGAAAATTTGAGTTAAAACGGGCGAACTTACACAGCAGGAGAACCCGGTGTGCTTCAGAAAGAGTTCGAAATATGCTTGGGACATAAGGTGTACATAATGAATCATCTGGTGTTTTTTTTTCACCTTTTTTGGGGGGGTCTTGATGTTTGGAGTTTGCTCAGCGAATGCGGGTCTTCTTCGTAATCAGTGATGGAACGAATGAGTGAGTGGGGCCGTGGAATGTCTCATTAAGCAGCGGTGCTCATAGTTTCAATCAGGGCCCATAGAGGGGCGATGCAGCGCTGTGCTCCATGAATTGGACGATGAGTCACGCTTTCAGTTTTTTTTTCTTTTTACTTTTAGAACACCAGGAGTGGTGAAGCAAGAATACACGTGATTTCAAATCCGAATCGAGCGCAGATTCCTTGTTCGAGTGTTATAGCTGGCAGAAGAGTCGAAACATTCTCTGAATACCAAAATACATAATTACAAGCGCTATAAAGGTTGTGATTAGGAATTATCAACTAGCCAGAAGCACCACCTTGATCAATATAGTCAAATTCCGCTGAAATAAGTGATCGGAGGCCTAGTTATTTGAATAAGGAAATCTCAGCATATCCCCGCACTGAATGATGATGAGTGGGGCGAAGCGTCCGTCAGTCTGTCCGTGCTTCCGCCCGTTCATTAGTTCTTGCTTCTGTCCGTTCGTGTGTCCGTCCGTGCGTCCGTACGTTCATGCGTCCGTTCGTGTACGTGTGCGTCCATCCATCCATCCGTCCGTCCGTGCGTCCGTTCGTTCGTGCGTGCGTGTTTGTCGAAAATCATGGTTCATGAGGTGCACTATATCGGGGTACTCTTGTTTGGAATCCGAGTTTCTCGAACATACACCTACGCGCGGGCTCATACATTCCATACTGAACGAAATTATGCCGCCATGGCTGGGAATCTAACCGACCCTTGTCCCCGAAAATACAGACCTGACACGAAAGCTTGCTGATCTATCATGGCGACTCTTGGAGCCTTCGAAACACATAGTGACACAGCGCCACACCACTGTGCCGTAAATATCGCACGCAGTAACGTCGGTTTGTTTATAGCTCTATCTAGTGTAATACACAAGTACTGTAGAAACAAATTAAAGTAGTTCCACACTAGGGGTGACAAGTCTGAAATACGTGAACCTGGATAGCTTTGTTTCGTTGTTTGTTCTTCCTTTATGTACTGTATTTTTCTCCTCGTTTTCTTTCTTTTTATCTTGTCCAAATGTTCTGTCTTTTTCATTTCTTAATTCACGCTTTTGTTGCAATTTATTCCTCTCTTTCTCTCCCTCTTCATTTTTTTGCCCCTTAAGACCGCACACTATCCGTATATCGCCGTCCGGTGTCTACAGCAGATGTAGCACAGGTAAATGTTGACAAACAGAAACATCTGTGAACATCAAAAAGTTTAAGAAAAGCGAGTAAACCACAACAGGCAAAATAAAAGGACACATCACCATAAGAACATCGACATTTGACTACCCGTCGATCGAACCACATGACATACAAAACTTCTAACAAGAGCATAATGAAAGATCGTTAACCAGAGAGAAATAGAAGGTCATGACACCATAGAAATGGCAAAAATAGTAACGCCAATGTTCAGATTTTAACGCTGATATTTTTCACCATCTTGGCTTCTGATAGCAGCAGTACTTGATACGCTGGCGGGGTAGCAACTGAGCAGCTTTAGTTTTCTGAGGCTTACGGGACGGCTTTAAGCTCTCCTATAGTAGAGTACTCTGTACTCTAAATCGTTACTCACTGTTTTAACCCCCCCTCCCCATCCCCATTGTCCAATTTTCTTTGTGCACATAACCTATGTAAGATGTATCCGGAGATGAAATTCTCTTAGACCAGGGCTTTGGCGTCTTCTATGTTAATGTTAAGAATTTCCGTAGTGCCCCGTAAAGCATTGCTTAGTAATCACGCTGTGTAAACTATTAAGGCTGTGAAAAAGGATAATTTTGGCTATTTCATGTTCATTTTCCCTAAAGGGGCCCTGTAACACTTTTTTGAGTACCAAAAGAATTTTTTAATGGAAAAGCGTATTACCTCACAAATTTAATGCCACAAAAATTTTAAGAATCCGCCCAGTACGAGTTTGAGTTACGAAGGTTTGTCACACGCTGCAATCACATTCTGTCTTCTCTCGTCCCGACGAAAGCGCTGGAAGCTGATTGATTGACTGTTTGATATGTGGGGTTTAACGTCCCAACACCACCATATGATTATGAGAGACGCCGTAGTGGAGGGCTCCGGAAATTTCGACCACTTGGCGTTTTTAACGTGCACCCAAATCTGAGCACACGGGCCTACAACATTTCCGCCTCCATCGGAAATGCAGCCGCCGCAGCCAGGATTTGTACCCGCGACCTGCGGGTCAGCAGCCGAGTACCTTAGCCACTAGACCACCGCGGCGGGGCCGCTGGAAGCTGAGCAGGGAGGGACGGGAGGGGCAAACAAAAAAACGTCCCTCGCACCTCGTGACCTTGAGCAATTTTTTTTCTTTTTTTCTTCAAATGCGTGGCTTTTTCAGTGCGATCACGTGTGCACGCGTGGACAATTGACGGCCTCTCGCGGCGACCTCTGTAACAATTGAGCGCGCCATATTCAAGTCAGCCAATGACTGACAGACGGTCTTACTGGGCTTATTTTTCGTGATTTGTCGAGAGAAGAGAAAGCTATTTTTTTAGCTGACATGATATTTTACTGTGAATTCCAGGCCACGTGCAGCGCTATACTATTTGGCTCCGTGTTGTCATGAGCCTCTATACTACCGATCGGCAGTGTTTTCTGGCCTTTAAAGTTAATATAAGCAATTCACTCGAATCAGTCTAGAACCGCGCTGCCAGGTTCATTCTTTTTGATTATTCATACAGTTCAAGTGTATCCGCCCTAAAATTCCAGCTCTGCCTCTTCTCACTTTCTTCTCGCCGCAAAACTGCTCGTCTAATATTATTTTTTAGGCTTTTTCATTCGCTGCCTCCAGGAAACCAAATCATCATTCCTGCACATCGCTCCTCTCGCCACTCGCACCAAAATGCTGTGCCCCGCCGCGGTGGTCTAGTAGCTAAGGTACTCGGCTGCTGACCCGCAGGTCGCGGGTTCGGATCCCGGCTGAGGCGGCTGCATTTCCGCCTCCATCGGAAATGTTGTAGGCCCGTGTGCTCAGATTTGGGTGCACGTTAAAGAACCCCAGGGGGTGGAAATTTCCGGAGCCCTCCACTACGGCGTCTCTCATAATCATTTAGTGGTTTTGGGACGTTAAACACCACATATCAATCAATCAATCAATCAATCAATCAATCAATCAATCAATCAATCAACCAAAATGCTCTGTATCTACCACGTGCACATACGGCCACCTACCAACGTTCATTTTCCCTGCATACTGCCAGAGAATCGAATGCCCTTCCATCCGATATCGCCCTCATCACCGACATTGCTCAATTCAAAGCTGCCATTGAAGACCATCTTTCAAGTCATGAAACCTAACCTGACCCGCCAGTTTTTTTGTTCGCCCACCCCTCAATGAATGTCCCATGTGGGACCTTTGAGGTACTATGAGTAAATGAATAAATAAATCAAAAAGACTTGCTGGGCCCCTTTAAGACAGGAGGAGGAGGAGGATTGAAGGAGCAAGGACAGGGGGGACAGTCTTCATGTTCTGTTGGCTCCAGTGAAGAGGAGACCAGTTCCGAAACTCCAGATTATTAGGTGCTGAGTACGGCGAAAACGAATGTTTGTTTCGTAAGAGTTAAGCACGCACTCACCTATAATGAGGACTTTGAGTGACTGCTGCTCTGTGAAACAAAGATAAATTGTCTCTTGTGCACATACACATGCCAGACCTACGCTCACTGCTTGCATTCGCTGAGCGATGTCTCCATGAGAAATAAACAAGGAAGATTAAAGAGGATAAGATAGTGTCTTGAAAAATAGGTTAGGTTGCACGAGTTCATGATTGTAGAAACGGTGTGATGAAGAGGGACGAGGCTTGTTCGGTTGTTTTCAGTCTTCACGTCATGCCCTTTACATGGGAGTGCAAAAGTGACGAAAATATTTGGCCAGACGAAAAGCTGGCTTGAAGTACAGAAGAAATAAAAGGCTATCACATTCAGTGAATGAGGACTAATGTACTCAATCTCCTGAAATTAACGCGCCCCGCCGCGGTAGTCTAGTGGCTAAGGTACTCGGCTGCTGACACGTAGGTCGCGGGATCGAATCCCGGCTGCGGCGGCTGCATTTTCGACGGAGGCGGAAACGTTGTAGGCCCGTGTGCTCAGATATGGGTGCACGTTAAAGAACCACAGGTGGTCGAAATTTCCGGAGCCCTCTACTACGGCGTCTCTCATAATTATATGGCGGTTTTGGTACACTGAACCCTACAAATAAATCAATCCTGAAAATAACGCAAAAGTAATTGCAAATATGAAACATTAAGCATTGACTGACTCCCCAGAAGTTGCCGGTACAAGAAAGATGCTTTCCGTGCAAGAAAAATTGCAGTTTACCAGAATAATCACGCCCATGTCTTCGAAGTGTGTTTAAATGGAACTTGAGAGACATATACGCCTGTGGCAACTGCAGTACCATCTGCAAGCAACCGATATGCAACTTCACAGGACATGTGGAAAAAAGAAGACCATAGAGGTGCTTATTGTGGTTCTTTTGTACTTTTAACAAGATGCAGAAGAACTTGGTGACAAAGCACACTATTGTAATACTTATTTAAGAGTCAATTAGCCGGAATATTGTCGTTGAAAACTTAATCTAGAGACTTTTATTGAAATATAGGGAATTTTCGAAGGTCAATCCAGGGACAAAACGCTGTCTTAGGTTGCCATACTGCACTAACGACACGTAAAGAAATAAAAACGTCTGTGAGGAAAAATAAGGTTCTTAAAAGCCTGTAGGCCAGAAGAAACAAAATAAAAGGCTGCAACACAGTAAAAGCGCCCGCATTGAACCACGCACTAATCGCAACATACGAAAGAACGAAAGAACAACAAGAACATAATAAAAAAGGTGGTTAACCAGAACAGAATAGAAGGAGCGATTCACGATCCGATGCACACTGCTTCGCGCAATCATCAGCATTCTCTTCGTGGATAGGCGCAGATCTTTTTTATACATAGTTTTGTAGCCGTTGCGCCATGAGACGATAGCATATGTATACAATAGCCTGGGCAGCTAAAGTTCGGCCCATTTGATAGCGACACCAACGTGCTCGAAAAGAAAACTTCTCGTCGGGGTAAAGTACGTACAAGACTGTTACTTGGGCACCGGGGCACGAGGGCGTGACAAGGAACCTGCACGCGGACGAGGCGGCTCGAGGCTTCACAAATCACCGAGCCACTCAAGACAATGCAATTGATGACCCTACACCCCTGGACCCTTGTTTCACAACGATTGTAAAGTACTACAGGGAAAATAGGCAGCTGTATCCGCGTCTTCATATCAAGCTCAGCGCTGCGGAGGCAACAGCGCTAAGAAGAATACAGACTAACACTTACATAAATGTGCACACTCTTCACCTGATCTACCCCACGGCGTACAGAGATATATGCCCGTGGTGCGAAGCCACCCCAACACTATTTCACATCATGTGGGAGTGTGCAGAGCAGGACAAAGAACATGACACCAATGGCACATAGGAGGAATGGGAGGCGCTGCGGTCTATAGCCCAGCCCTGATGGATCAGCTGGGGCGCATTCGCAGAGCTTAACAGATGGCATGACGATAGTTATAACGCGAGAACAAAACGACGACACAGAGACAAGAAGGACACGAAAGACACGAGCGCTCGTGTCTTTCGTGTCCTTCTTGTCTCTGTGTCGTCGTTTTGTTCTCGCGCTATAACTATCGTCATGCCATACCAACTAGCCCAAGCTGCCACACTTAACAGATGGCTCGTGCCAGTGGGGCCCTGGAATAGGGGCACCGCCCTGTCAGACAGACCTCGCTCTTCACCCTGTATATTCCTCGGGGCACTGGAGTTCTAGCCTGTCTAGATTATGTACGTAATGAAGTTTTCTACTACTACTACAACTACTCGTCCGGGCGAGCATGCCCTCAGTATACCACAGATGGCTATGCTATTGGCCGCGAGGACGTCCACTAGAGAGTCCAGCGCTGTGACCATTTTGACGTGACAGATAACATGCGTAGTTGTAGAATACGACCGCTTTGCTTTCGCGACACCACCTGCATCGTCCCCCATGGCTGCACTGTTCTTAGTCGTGATTTTACGATTCAAATTAGACACGATAGTGCCACCGGGGACACCGATTCATAGTTTGCTTGCCCGCATTATCAGGTCTTACCACTTCTTTAAACGCTGAACTTCAAAACAAAAGGAAGAATGCGCGGCGTCCACAAGAAAAGCGCAGGAAGTGCTGTGTTCTAGGAGACAACATAGCCCGGAACCCTATGAGTGACGTCATAACGTAGGTGGCGCCACGGTATGTCCTCGAGGCCAATACGGGTTTTTGCCAGCGTTACGCAGATCTTCCTGGGACGATGACAGCAAACGGCAGCACAGGTCCCTATACAGTGCTCCCCACTTAAAACGGTGTTTCCTTCAGAATAACGGAAATGTGGTCAAGTTGGTTAGGGTTCATTGCGAATTATATGGGACAGCATGAGGACGGAGACAAGACATGCAGCACACGTCCTATGGACCGCGGTGGTCGAAATTTCTGGAGCCCTCCACTACGACGTCTCTCATAATCATGTGATGTTTTGGGACGTTAAACCCCACATATAATCATCATGATCAAAGTATCGATGAAGGATCGTGATGGCATCGCGCAAAAGCCACCGTTGCACGTTGGATACACAGTAATGCAATTCCGGGGACATATATTTGAATGAAGTCGTTACTCAAAAAATCTTTCTATGCCAATTACACTACGTCTCGACAAAGTGTTCGTTAGATTCTTTTTCCGGTAAAGTGCGCCATCAAATCAATATATATGAATAGACCGGTCCACCGGTCGAAACCGTATGATTATGAGAGACGCCGTAGTAGAGGGCTCCGGAAATTTCGACCACTTGGCGTTTTTAACGTGCACCCAAATCTGAGCACACGGGCCTACAACATTTCCGCCTCCATCGGAAATGCAGCCGACGCAGCCAGGATTTGAACCCGCGACCTGCGGGTCAGCAGCCGAGTACCTTAGCCCCTAGACCACCGTGGCGGGGCCGCTGGAAGCTGAGCAGGGAGGGATGGGAGGGGCAAACAAAAAAACGTCCCTTGCACCTCGTGACCTTGAGCAATTTTTTTTCGTTTTTTCTTCGAATGCGTGGCTTTTTCAGTGCGATCACGTGTGCGCGCGTGGATAATTGACGGCCTCTCGCGGCGACCTCTGTAACAATGGAGCGCGCCATATTCAAGTCAGCCAATGACTGACAGACGGTCTTACTGGGCTTATTTTTCGCGATTTGTCGAGAGAAGTGAAAGCTATTTTTTTAGCTGACATGATATTTTACTGTGAATTCCAGGCCGCGTGCAGCGCTATACTATTTGGCTCGCGTGTTGTCGTGAGCCTCTATACTACCGATCGGCAGCGTTTTCTGGCCTTTAAAGTTAATATAAGCAATTCACTCAAATCAGTCCAGAACCGCGCTGCCAGGTTCATTCTTTCCGATTATTCTTATAGTTTAAGTGTATCCGCCCTAAAATCCCAGCTCTGCCTCTTCTCACTTTCTTCTCGCCGCAAAACTTATCGTCTAATACTATTTTTTTAGGTTTTTTCATTCTCTGCCTCCAGGAAACCAAATCATAATTCCTGCACATCGTTCCTCTCGCCACTCGTACCAAAATGCTGTGCCCCGCCGCGGTAGTCTAGTAGCTAAGGTACTCGGCTGCTGACCCACAGGTCGCGGGTTCAGATCCCGGCTGCGGCGGCTGCATTTCCGCCTCCATCGGAAATGTTGTAGGCCCGTGTGCTCAGATTGGGGTGCACATTGAAGAACCCCAGGTGGTGGAAATTTCCGGAGCCCTCCACTACGGCGTCCCTCATAATCATATAGTGGTTTTCGGACGTTAAACACAACATATCAATCAATCAATCAATCAATCAATCAATCAATCAATCAATCAATCAACCATCCAAAATGCTGTGTATCTACCACGTGCACATATGGCCACCTACCAACGTTCATTTTCCCTGCATACTGCCAGAGAATCGAATGCCCTTCCATTCGATATCGCCCTCATCACCGACATTGCTCAATTCAAAGCTGCCATTGAAGACCATCTTTCAAGTCATGAAACCTAACCTGACCCGCCAGTTTTTTTGTTCACCCACCCCACATTGAATGTCCCATGTGGGACTTTTGAGGTATTATGAATAAATAATAAATAAACCAAAAAGTGTTGCTGGGCTCCTTTAAGACAGGAGGGGGAGGAGGAGGATTGAAGGAGCAAGGACAGGGAGGACAGTCTTCATGTTCGGTTGGCTCGAGTGAAGAGGAGACCAGTTCTGAAACTCCAGATTATTATGTGCTGTGTACGGCGAGAACGAATGTTTGTTTCGTAAGAGTTAAGCATGCACCCATCTATAATGAGCGCCTTGAGTGACTGCTGCTCTGTGAAACAAAGATAAATTGAGTCTTGTGCACATACACACGCCAGGCTTACGCTCACTGCGTGCAGTCGCTGAGCGATGTCCTTACGAGAAATAAACAAGGAAGATTAAAGAGGATAAGATAGTGTCTAGCCAAATATCTACCCCACATATAATCATCATCACCAGAGTATCGAAGAAGGATCGTGATGGCATGGCGCAAAAGCCATCGTTGCACGTTGGATATACAGTGATGCAATTCCGAGGGCATATACTTGAATGAAGTCGTTACTCAAGAAATCTTTCTATACCAATTACACTACGTCTCGACAAAGTGTTCATCAGATTCTTGGTCCGGTAAAGTGGCGCCATCAAAACTATATATATATATATATATATATATATATATATATATATATATATATATATATATATATATTGCCACTTTAAACTTTTCTTCAGGTACACGGTAGGTGGCGAGTGCCAAACTTCTGTTATAAATTGTGATTTTGTGTTCTATAGTGCATGGCGCTCCAGAAAGACTTACTTACGGAAGTGGCGGTTTGGCCTTTGCGCGCGTCGTTTTATTTTTCTTTCTGCTTTCTGTGTTCTGTTTGTTTTTTACGAGCCCGTCTTTTGTGATGTGCATATCTTTTTATTGCGATAGAAATTATATGGACACTTTCGTCTGGATTTCCCCGCCGGCGTCGATGGCATGCACCGTATATGTATACATATTTATATATATGAAAACCCAAGAAACAAATCACAGAAAGAAGAATCAGGTGTGCTAAATCGAACGTGTGACCTCCACGTCGTGAATGCGAGGCGTTAACCTCTGAGCCACCGAGAGGTACCTCCTTCATCGTTCAAGCGGCAAGATATTTATATCTACCACTTACCGCTGTCGGCGGGCATCTCGGGGGGGGGGGGGGGGGGACTATTGTGTTTTCAGCATTATCAGCCAGATGGCGCACTTAGCGCGTGGCGGCTCTCATCTCTCACGAGTACTTTGGCCCGCGTAGAGAATAAGGGGGTGTAGGCTCAATCGCGCGCCTTTATCTAGCAATGGGAAGGATCGTACGTCTTTGGCTAGCCTTTGAGTTTCGTCGGAACCATTCTGTTGTAGTTACCGGGCCCACAAAGGTCATTGCAATCGTTGCACAGCCTCCATTTGCGAAAAAGGCGTGCTTTACAGACACAGCGAAGTAACCATAAAGTTTCCCAAAATTAACTAGAGGGCACTCTGGTGCTGCGATCGTTCAGCGACCATGGGATTGATGGGTAGTACACATATTTGCCTAGTCTTCGTTTTTGCGGGCGGCGAATCGTACTCGCGGCTTCGTTTATTAGTGGTTACGGTTTTGTTTTGAGAAAAAGAACGAACCCTTTTGAACTTAGGGACTTGATTCAAAATAGTAAGCTTAAAAGAATAAGGTTGTGAAGCGCAAACGGTGAACATTTGCTAATTTATGTTTTCGTGAAAAAACAGCTCCAAGCCACACGAACACACACGGAGCCAGAAGCAGGCCAGAAGTACGAAAATTAGTCAAATGTGTGTACTACCCATCATTCCCATGCTCGTTGAAGTGCCGTGTGATGCAACTCCCATAGACACTAGCGCCAGAGTTTCCTCTAGCAAGTATTGTGGGAAACTCTATGGAAGTAACAACTGAGACGCTCATTCGCGTAAATCCGTATACTGTGAGTACATTTCGTGCGTCCTTTGTGCGCGAGAAACGTGGGGCACGTTTCGATCTGCTTGCCATTCTGCGCGCGACCTTTGAATTTGTATCTGTCACGTTCATTGTTTGGCCTTCGCGGCAAAGCTGTGACTTTCGCCTTATGTTTTCGCAGGTACAGCTCTGATGCAGCTGGTAGATGTACAGAAAGAGATAGAGAATCAGCAGATGAACGTGGTAAGTAAAAAAAAAAATGCCCCAAAATACCATTTCGTATCATCTACGTGTAGATTAACTCTCGGGGATCGGGAGGAAGAAATGAGTCCTGCGGGGGATTCCCCGCCTATTGCCCCCTCCCTATGCACGCTCTAGCATTGCTCCTTAATACTACTAGCTTGCATGCCCCCTACAGAAGCCCGGGCTAAATTTGCACCAGCGTTGAGCAAATTACATTCGTGCACTCTCTGTACATATACACATAGAAATCGCGGAAGTTGTGTGCAGTGTTAGAAGCAAATAGCTGGGAAAAACAAGACAATGACACAGAAACGCAGTACACACACGAGCGGTGAACTGACAACTAAAACGTTTATTACACTGACCACTCAATTTACATTGCACCAAACTGCGCACACCTCTCCTATCAACCTGCCAAACAAAATCACCAGGCAGGCAAACGGCATGGTCACTGTAATCTATCACGTGTACATTAATTGCATCGGGCGCACTCTAAAATAAAAGGAACAGCAGTGAAAAATGATAAAGCCACCTCTTAACAAGAAAGCGTGGCAAGAAAATGATTGCAACGAAATCTGTTGTTAAGCCACCGCTGATCACTTTTCAATTGTGTTCATTTTATTTTAGAGTCCAAGATGCGCGCGTGCTACAATTCATGTACACGTGATAGATTTCAGTGATCGTGCAGTTTGGCTACCGGATGCTTTCGTTTAGCAAGTTGATATAGGAAGGGTGTGCGCGGTTTGCTGCGATGTCGGTGTGATAAAGATTTCAGTTGTATGTTCAGCGTTCATATGTGTGCTGTGTTTCTGGGTCCTCGTCTTTATTTGGGCTGTTTTTCTCAGCTAAAAATATACCGACTCGTCCAAAGCCCTGCTTAGTAGCATAGGCTACTTTTTTACGTAAGCAAAAAATTTACGTATTTACTTTTTACGTATGCAAAAAACAACAACAGTGCATGGTGTCTTTTGTATTTGCTTACTCGATTTCGTAACAAACTGTCTAACCACCAGCATTTATTCCTTCAATCTGAAAATGCTTCTTCGGAAGCATCGCGAGGATCGAAGAAACATAATAATTTTGTATGGGTAACGTGAAAGCCAGCAGTGACGCGAAGAGTGAAGCAGTGGCATCACGTCATCACGTTCTTGCACACTTTACACGCCCAAGCTTCGCGTGACTCAGGTGTCAGAATGCCAGAAAATTTTGCCCCATATAGATTAATTATGAGTAATTTTCAATTGTTGGCTAAATAAAGTTCAATCTCGGCTGTCTACTGTTACAACAGCAGTAATATCGTGATTGAAATTCAGTGGAGCGATTGGTAGACCTACCGATTCCTTTACGATAGTAATTATATGGACACTCTCGGCTTTTTTTTTTTTCATCGCTGTTATGTTCCGTATGAGTATACATGCGTATATATCTGTGTAAACCACAAATAAAAATATTTCAGACGCAAAAAGTCACCACTACCTCCTGAACATTGCTTTCAAGGCTTTGTCGTTCGCACGAGTGCATTATGTCGTACTGGTTCAGTTTTGTATGTACTGTATTTTCCCCGAAAAAGTTGTGCTGAAGTTACAGAGCGTTCGAAGATCACTTCGTTCTCTGAAGGGACCATGTTTGCAAAAGGAATTTCTCTCTTTTTTTAGCAAGCGTTGTACAAAAAAATATCTATTATAAGGTACAGTGTGGGCAATCTCTTCGTGCGTATGAGCCAAGATCTTCTAGGCGACAAGACAAGACAAGCAAGCTGCTCTAACTCCAGGTAACAAGTGTAATAGTTGTTCGCACTTTCCTGTGCGTGTATTTTACGTATAAGTAATTTGTGTTTCGAGGTGCTGGAAGTTGTTTGCGTGACCTTCCTATTTGCTCCTATAAGATTTATTGCTTCGCCCTTGCGGAAAAACTATGACTCCCCTTTTTATTGTTGTCTGCAGAGAGTTCGAGAAGTGAAGGAGTCGGCACTAACTATTTCTGGGGTGCCCCGTGGTCACCCACCTCACGCCATAGCTCATTTTCATGTCAGCGTCAACGGCTGTACTCGTGCTAGCTCAGCTACTGCTCCCTTCATCAGGCCAAAGCTTCGATCAATACGAATGTGTCGCGGGCGCCGACTGGAGAGGATAATCGGACAGAAGAGGAGAGGGGTTGATGCGAAGCTCGGCTCGTCTTAATTAGTCATATCCGGCGACAGATCTCCCCTCGCCTCATTATGCAACAAACAGGGCCTCGCATTTTTTTTTTTCCGTAGTCCAGGTACGCTGGATCATGCGTACGAGTGCGTTTTGCTTATTCGCCGTTGGCTGCACATACGTAAGGTATCCGAAAAATTCGCCATACTAACACTCTGAGTATGGTTTTACGCTACAGCACGCCAGGAGAGGATTAGCGTTTTCCCTCTAGTACGGTGCAGCGCGGATGAAGTTACCCGTCTCGTTATGCTATCGTGCGTTAGGCAATATCGAGTGCGTGGCCCGCATGAGTCGGTTCGCGATGTTCTACTGTGTTAGGTATGAGAAGCACACAACTAACGCCCTCACACCTCTAACTAAACTATGAGCGATTTGTAAAAGTTGAAAGTTCTGATTGGAAAACTATCAAATAATCTTTATAGTAGGACGAAAACGCGGTTTCACCTCAAGGACGAAGCATTGAATCTGCCAACATCAAATTGTAACGTTATACGAAGTGAGGCTGCCAGCTAACTCTTTTGGATGCGATCTTGCGTAACTCCACAAAACGCTGGCGTAAAACACCATGACCACTCCAGAGAGCGAAGCGCCTTCCGCATGGTCTTATTATTATCGTTTTTTTGTTTTGTTCAGAGCGTATACCCTGAAAGGGTGTACGAGCCGTCTATCGATGTTTGTCGAGATAACGCACGCCAGCGATCGCGACCGCGGCTTTACACTCAAAATACGAAGTGTCTTTTACAGCGAGCTCCTCTCCTCCCACCCCCGACACAGCACACCAGAAAAAAAGAAGACGTTCTATGTGCCTCTTTTCTGGTGCGCCCTTTAAGTCGCGCCTTCCTAAATCATGAATAATTATTATAACGACCTGATTTCTACGGTATATAGTAAGTTTCTTGAAACTATGACCCTGAACATCACACGACATGCACTGCGATTCGGGTGTAAGCACCCGCGTTCCACCGGGATGGAATGGACTGTTTTGATTGCTATTGTATGGTGCGGTTGAAAGTATAAGAACAGACGCCACTGTCAAAGCAACACGGACGATACTTGAGGCCACAAACAAAAAAAAATGCTATGGTTCAACCAATGCGAGGATTCGAAAAGGAGCGTAGGGTTGGAGAATTATTTTTCACTTGAAGTTGTTCAAGCAATGTCCACTCTTCCAAATGCCTAAGCGGCCTCGGTTCTTCACTTTTGCGGGCGATGTACTGTATTCCGGCTGAACAGGTGGAGCTGACGGTATAGAGCTGTCGGCATCGCAATATTAGGACTTGAAAAGCGCCCGACATAAGCAAGTCAAATGATGATAAAGAAAATGCGCTTGCAGGGTATAACCCGTCACTGGGACGCCCGAGTGTTGTGCCACGCAAGCGCGTTAGCTCGTTTTGCTCCCCAGGTTCTGAATGATGGATGATGATTGCCGTAACGAGTGCTTCTTAGTGGTTTTCTTTTACTTACGCACCGTGCCACCTTCGCCGCTCTCTTCGCGTCAACTTGTAATGCGTCGCATCTTGAAAATGCTCCGACACGTGCGTGGGCGCTTTCGCGTCAGCCTATCGAAGCACCCTGGTGATGTGTTACTGGCTTGAAGTGGGCGCGAAATAAAATAAAAAGAGTGAAAAATTGGCACGTTCATTGGATTGAACTAGATGACAGAATTTGGCTCGTTCATCGAGCTCGGGATAGGTTAACAGATTGGAGATAGTTAATCAGATTTGGGCTAGTTCATCGATTTCTTTTTGCGCTGTGTACCGACAAACGACAATGCAGTGGGGTAATGGTGACAACAGATCGTGCGAAGGCTTGAACTCATGTATATATAGGTTTGTTTGTTAGTTCCCAGAGAGAGAGAGAGAGAGAGAGAGAGAGAGAGAGAGAGAAATGTTAATGTAAAAACAGCGTTCCGAGCAAGGCCCGGTATCACCCTAAGGGGGAAGGGGTCACCAGGGCCAAGAGGGCAGTCGAAGCCAGAAGGCTCCTGGACTAGTTACTACAAAACAATTAAAGAAAATATTTAATTGAGTTCATCGAATGATTTGGATAAGCTGGGATCGTAGAGGCACCTGGCGGAGCCGACCTTTATCACGCGCTAGTTTTTTTTTTTTTTTGCGTGGCCTCACAGAAGTGAAAGGTGGTGGGATTATACATGGTCGGGAATGTCACGCACCCACTACCTCTGTGAGGTCGGGGTTTTGCACTCTTATCTGTATTTCGCTATGGTGGCGCATGAAAATAAAGAAGGTTTTTTTCTGCCTGCAGGCAGAAAAAAAAATTCCCATTTCACAATGGCTACATAGGCGCTCACAAACACTCCTAGATTTACAGGACAGATATTCCCATTGAAGTTAGGGGGAGGGGGGATGGCACTTGCCGTTACTCAATTAGTAGAACATCGAACGTTTCAGGCGCGGTATAGCTGCCGGCGGCGAATTCCCTTTTCGACCAGTTTACCTTTTTCACATTTTTCATTCCCAGTATTTGAGAACACATCTACCTGGCGCCATTTCTAGGCTGCAGAAATGGTGTCTTCCCTTAACTGAATGCTAAATAGCGATAAAAGTTTACATTTCTTAAAAAAAAAGCTGCTCACCGAAAATGGCATCAAGATCTGTAGAGCACTGACCTTATGGAACACTTTATTAAAGTTTGCATCGTCACACTTCGAAGCGTGTGACCTCTAAGATGAATTATCCACCAGTGACTAAAAACACACGGCACCCACCTATAACATACTCAAACTTTCACGTAAGCGCCATTACGCTATCATTTTAACAAAACATTTGTCAGCTCTCTAGAAGCAGGAGTCATTCTTGATAAACATTGATTTTTTCGTAGATAAGATTTCGTTTCTGGCATTTCCCATTGAGTTATGGAAGGTAACCATTGTCACCGACGAGAGGTGGTGCTACGTGCACGTATACCTAAGTCTTGGTCATTACTATGGTTACTACTGGTAACATTCTGCATACTTTCCGTGGCGCTATTGTATGTTAGCTCTCATTAGGATAACTTAAGTAATCGGCCAGAGCAGGCGAATACCTGCGCGGGAGTGCTACTACTGGACATTTAAGTGTAGGTTTAGGCTCGCCTACTCAGTTTACTTTGTATCTCCATTTTCTGACCACGCAGCTCAAGGCCTTCTACGTAGACGTGATTGTACCGCTTGAGTCCAACATCGAGAAGGACGCCAAGGTGGTGGCTGTGAGTACCCCTCTTGATAAGCGAGGCTTCAAAGCAGGGCTAGTTGAGAAGATTCCACAGAGAATAAATCTTTAAATCTATTAGGCTGATAATGATCTATCTATCTATCTATCTATCTATCTATCTATCTATCTATCTATCTATCTATCTATCTATCTATCTATCTATCTATCTATCTATCTATCTATCTATCTATCTATCTATCTATCTATCTATCTATCTATCTATCTATCTATCTATCTATCTATCTATCTATCTATCTATCTATCTATCTATCTATCTATCTATCTATCTATCTATCTATCTATCTATCTATCTATCTATCTATCTATCTATCTGTCTGTCTGTCTGTCTGTCTGTCTGTCTGTCTGTCTGTCTGTCTGTCTGTCTGTCTGTCTGTCTGTCTGTCTGTCTGTCTGACAGACAGACAGACAGACAGACAGACAGACAGACAGACAGACAGACAGACAGACAGATAGATAGATAGATAGATAGATAGATAGATAGATATATAGATAGAGAGAGAGAGAGAGAGACAGATAGATAGATAGATAGATAGATAGATAGATAGATAGATAGATAGATAGATAGATAGACAGATAGATAGATAGATAGATAGATAGATAGATAGATAGATTGATAGATAGATTTTAACACCTGTCTGGCTCCACCTATCTGTCTGTAGTGCCTGTACAGTCATCTGTATTCATCCCTAAAGCTATCTAACCCCTCCCGAACTCGCAGAGCGAGCAGAAGCGATTCATGCAACAGCAGAAGACGCACCACGAGTCCTACCTCAAGATCGCCTCTCTCGTCAAGAAGCAGCGCAAGAAAAGTCGTGCCGGAAACCGAGGCTCCAACGTTGACAAAGAGATCAAGGTGTGTACAGTGCAGCCTTTTTTGTATTCACGGGCACTTCCGCAACAACGCCTCGTTCGCGCCTTGTTAGTACCGTCTCTGCCGAAAAATGTCGTGCTTGAATGCACAGACGTCGTCGACACTGACGTTTAATTTAGGATTACTTGTGGCGGCAGCAAGACCTTTTTTGTTCACGTAGAATCCTATATGCACAGATTGGATCTCATGCGCTTTGAGTGTGTCAATGTTTCAAATGAACGGTGTCAGGTACGAAGTACGCAGATAATTTTGCTAGGGCATATAAGACGTAAAAGCACGGCAGCCAGTGAATCTCTGCATCCTTCTACGCTAACCGCTTTTCTCTATCCCACCATAACCATCGTTTTGGAATATAAAATGAGAGCGAAAGAGAAGTGCGTTTTGTCTAGCTTTAGTAGATTACTCTGTTATGATTACAAAAATGCCCCTCATTGAGTGGCAGCGCGAAAAGAATGAGAAAGCTTACCAAGGTGCACTTATGACATGACACAAGGATAACTATCAACTTATTTTTTTTTTAATTCAGGTAATGGATTTATAGAGGGGAGGCCGAACCTGTGCACTTGCGCACACTTGATCGCGACATCATAATGCAGTCTTGAAAGCTTAAAACATTAGGGCCGTCTTAGCTCCTGCGCAGTTAATTGCAAGTCACGGAGTGGAATATTGCTGTGTTGAAGGGTGATATACTTTTGCTCTGTAGCATAATGAATGAATACCAACTAGCCCAGCTTACTGGACTCCTAAAGATACCACGCTTATAGCGATACTGCCCCCGAGAATACATAACGTGTAAAATTTCGACATCAAATTTACAAATGAAAGTTAAATCCTAATTTTATCCCCTTTTAATAAATGAATAAACATATAATGGCAATTTAAACGACATTGGTGTTCTCAAAGAACAATTTATAATTCTAAACCAAAGCCATGTTTTAATTGAATGTTCATTACTCACAGTTTGTCGAGTGGTAGCAGCCACTACGGCTGAACTGATGGCAAGGTGGTGTCCGGCGCACTTGCGCCCCCGCGCGACACCGATTGCGTTATCATTTAACCAGTTTGCTCAACTTTCGACCCTGCGATGTAAATGGCGGGATGTTTTCTCAGTCACCTGGTTCTGTTTTCGTCTTCCCCGCCAGCAAATGCAGAGCCTGGAAGAAGAGAAAGGCAAGCTCGACGGATTTTGCGAGAGCAGCCTGAAGCAGGTACGTCACCTTCGTTATCCAACCAATCATGTTCTTTGGATTCTCTGATACGTTGATTCAATTTCATGTGAAGAAGTCAGTCACTAACCGTCTATTTTTGGCACTGGTTTGTTATGACTTGTAAATCTGAAACTTTAGTTCAGTGTATGCAAAACGAAACTTTTTTTTTTCAAACCGCAACGTTGCCGTGGGTCGGGTTTATTGGTTTTACATCTTTCTGCTTTTCTACGCTTTTTTTAAAACGTATTGCACGCTTTATAGTTTTCCCTAAAGAAAAGCACCTACAGTCTCCTAGAAAATTTTGTGCTTATATAGCTATACCTAAAATTCTAGATTAATCACAGTGCTTTGTGACAGCGTTAACGTCCATGGGGTGCACACTCAGTCATGTAGGAACACGTTAGCAATCGAAACGCTTGTTTGGTTGAAGTGTTTAAACCAGGAACTCACTTCAGTGGACCGAAGATTAAACGGCGAGCTTCGTGCGAAGTTTGCAGAGCTTTAAACAGTATCTCCAGACATCAAACTGATTGTAGCGCATTCGAGCAGTAGCTTTGGCTGTACGAAGCTGAAGCAACGAGTTTCATTAGCGGTGTAGCCACGTTTGGTCGCTCCAGCACTCGCGTTCCATAGAGTGTGCTGAAATTTCGAGGAGAAAGAGGGAGAAGGTGGAGGGGAAAAAGAGGTAGAGAGATTGCGACAACAGAGTAGATCATTTTGTCACAGTCTGGTCTTTCCTATCAGCACATACACACCACGGACTGCAAGGAAACTAACGAAGCGCACAGTGAGAACAACTCTTCTCCTCTGGAGTGGAACCACCACCTGGAGGCCTCCTCTCAAAAGGGACATTCTTCGAGTGGCTTTCACTCTCCCTCTCACTTGGACCCTCGCTCCCACTTCGACTCTTTCTAATTCATTCGCAAAGGAAGAGGCAGCAATCTGTGTAGTCCTCACTCACCAACTCACTATCCTTCTCGCACTCATTCGCCGAGGAAGAGACAACTGGATGGATGTAGCCTACGGGCGTCCACTGAAAGTGGCCAGCCGTAAAATTGTTCCGAGACCCAGAGGTAATCGGAGTGTGCTGGCGTAGAGGGCGCCTACGTTCTCTTTCACACCTCGCTCGGAATGCGGCGTGACGCGCTCTCGAGGCTTTATTTTTCTTTGTCGATATATCTTTATATATAGGTGGGCACTCATCACGAAAAAAAAAATGTGGTTGCCATGAACCACGCTTTGCCCAATCGTAGCGCCGTTATGATGGGGCCAGGGTGTCGTCAGGATAAAACCGTACAGCAATGTGGAAGTCCGAGACAGCGGGACATTTATCTCCGGATATCTAAATACTGTACCAAAGCTTCCTTCATAAGTTGCGCCAATAGGGAAGACTGAGAACGTATAACGCCGTACTTAATACAGCACTTAACGTTCAGGCAGGCGTGAAATGAAGCAATCCTGGTTTCGTCAAGAAGTTGAGCTTTTCGCCTCGTTCATACGCCGTCTGTATCAAAATGCCTAACTGTGGCCAGTTGCAAGGGTTCGGTTGATGCTCTAGGAAACGTACTCGCCACTCCTGACACAAAGCATTGTCTCATACATACATACATACATACATACATACATACATACATACATACATACATACATACATACATACATACATACATACATACATACATACATACATACATACATACATACATACATACATACATACATACATACATACATACATACATACATACATACATACATACACACGTACATACACATACATTCATACGTACATACATACATACATACATACATACATACATACATACATACATACATACATTTACTTAGTACTCCCTTCTCTCTACGAGCAATTACAGGATCCCTGTGGGTAAAGGGGATTGTAAGCGCTGCACATATAGTGTACATGTGTTAGAGACTTGATGTTCCCCACACTTAAATCAGTGCTTGCCTATATTGCGAATTCTTATAGGCTCATGAAGTCGTTACTATCTTTCTCATTGGAGTGGTCAATATAACATAAAGTATCACACGATACTCTAAAGGCACTCAGGCACAACAATGGACATCGTTCGTTGGCGAGAAAGGGCTACATATTTGATGATCGCATGATGAGTCTTTTCAACAATATCAAGCGTTAAACATGCAAGTTTTCTCGAAACACGTGCAGTGCTTCTTCTTGAGCTTGGATAAGTGCAAAAGCAATCGCTGGATGAACTCGTTGAGAGTATTTTTTCTGTCGGAACGTGATAAATGCAGAAATACTGCTGAGAGCTGTTTTGTTTCTTACCTTTTTGCTTCTTCGCACAATAAAATACGGGCTGTGGAGAAGATGCCGAAATGCGCAGGAACTACTTGGTTGCACAAGCCAGTTCCCAGGTGCGATTGCGGCAAAAACTCCTTCGCGCTATATTTTGAAGTGTAAACAGAACGTATACTCTGCACACGCAGTCAGAACTCTGATGTATGCTGTCGTTTGGCATGAACTAGCGTCGCATGCTAGCTGTTTGGAAATTCGTCC
>NC_051174.1:123433218-123488218 GCF_013339725.1 Rhipicephalus microplus | reverse complement strand
CTGCATTTCCGATGGAGGCGGAAACGTTGTAGGCCCGTGTGCTCAGATTTGGGTGCACGTTAAAGAACCCCAGGTGGTCGAAACTTCCGGAGCCCTCCACTACGGCGTCTCTCACAATCATTTCGCGGTTTTGGGACGTTAAACCCCACTAATCAATCAACAAATGCAAACAATTGATATTATAGTTCCAGCAAAAATTGAACCCAAGCATTCTCCATGGCAGTCAAGCATGCCATCTCAGAGTCACGCCAGTTCTCGGAACCGTATGCAGGCGTAACTTTAGTGAAACGGCAGTTGTCGTGGCAGTGCGGGCTATCTTGTTTTATAAACATTACATATGTACTCAAATAATGCAGTCGTCACGTCCAATTTACGTCTATTGTGGTTTTACGCCACCAACAGAGGTCGGTTCACGCGGCACAATCCCGGGCTTCCATTCTCGCAAGCAGAAGCGCGACTTATCAGATCACCGCTTCTGGTGGTGGGAATACCTGCGTTGCCTTGATTATCGTTGCGCAACTGTAAACAACTGATTATATAAGACATGTGCGACTGTATAACATCTCTTTTTTTTATTAAATGTATGTAAGGAGAGGTTGGTGCCAATGCGTGGCGCTGGCTACTCCTCATAACATCTCTTCATGCGTACAAAGTTTTTCACATTGTAAATTTGTAAAGTTCCATTTTGTATCGCTCAATAAAAAACACCATAGTCACCCTGCCTCCTCAAGCTTTGCATAATATCGATTACAATGGTACGTGTGAGCTGCCAAATTTATATTTTATTGTAGAGCGTTCGGAGTGTATCTAATGTGATCCTCACCACCCCTTTCCTGACTCCGGATATTTACTTCATAAGCTTACTCTTATAGGAGAAACTGTTGTCGTAACTCTTGGAGCTCTAGTAAGTTTTCACTTAACTACGCTATAAATGTAAGCGCAAGCGAGTCGCTACACGTGCAAGTCTTTGCGAACCCATAGTATGCTTCTTTTGGCGGCGTCTCGACAAAGCGCAGAGTGTTTCCACTATCCCCCTTTGATGCGTGTCCGCTGGCGCTAAATATGTTTCCGAATGCCGATGAACTCTGTCGCACCCTTTCACCACTGTTCGATACCGCATAGTGCCACGTGTTGAAATCTTGCACGTGACGACACGGACGCAGGTTATTCACTTTTTTTCCCTACAACACAGCGGCTTGGATGACATCAAGGTGGACAATCATATGGCAGTTTTGCCCTGCTTTAATGTGATAACGATACCACTGGAATGTTTTTCGGTATATGTTCATGTATGACGGGAAAGCCTGCAAACAATTCACTGATAATATTGAACGTCATATCACATGATGATGATGATGATGATGATGATGGTGATGATGATGATGACGATGATGATGATGACGATGATGATGATGATGATGATGATGATGATGATGATGTGATAGGTGGGGTTTAACGTCCCAAAATCACGATATGATTATAAGAGACGCCGTAGTGGAGGGCTCCGGAAGTTTCGACCAGCTGGGGTTCTTTAACGTGCACCCAAATCTGAGCACAAGGACCTACATTTCCGCCTCCATCGGAAACGCAGCCGCCGCAGCTGGGATTCAATCACGCAACCTCTGGGTCAGCACCCGAGTACCTTAGCCACTAGACCACCGCGGCGTGGCAATTTCATATCACAAACTGTATGTTAATGTGTCACATTAGTGCTCAAACATGACGGCTTGACGAACGTGGTGCAAGCCACCTTTACTCGGAATGCCTAGTCTTTTTCACTGTTGCATTGTTCAGTTTTTTTTTTCTGCTACTAGAGTGAAGTTTGTCGATCGCGCCTGTTTCAGTGACTCCAAATCGCGGAGGCGGGAGCCCCCTGGCGGGCGGCATGGCACTGGGCGTGGCCTCGGGTGACAGGCCGCGGGTTCGAGCCCTGTACGCGTACCTCTCGAGTGGTGAGCACCAGCTCAGCTTCCACGAGGGTGACGTCATCGCGCTGGTTGGAGGCCGAAACAAGGGCTGGCAGTACGGCGTCAACCTCAGGAATAGCAGGTATCTGGTCAACGATGTTGCCCTAGTGTCCGATCGTGTCGATTGATTTGTGGCGTTTACGTAAACCCCATGGTTCTCAGGATTTTGTTAGCGGACAGTGTGGGTAAACTGCTGTACCGGTACAGACTTGTGCATGCTCCATACTAGAATTCCGTACAGCTAAAAAAAAAATGAAGGAGCAAAGAATGGACAAGTACGAGCATTTACTTCCATCTGGTTCTTCATTTAGGAAAAACATGCATGTACACGTTATAGTACTCACCTGAAAGCACTACACCATGTTCAGCAACACATAATAGTTTGGCATCGCAATGGCGCTGCAATAATAATTAATGAAGCAGCAGCAAGCGCAGAAGCTTACTTAGTGAGCAAGCCGTTCATTGCGTTAACAAACAAAAAGCTGGAATTTATGAAACTACATATTTATATAAGTCGGTGCTAAGATGACCTGTGCGCTTTCTGTAGGCTTGTAAATGATCATGCACTGTGCTGTTCAATATCATGTTGTGCTTTGGGATGTGAATCATCTCATGTACGTATTTATGCACGTGTTTGTGAAATATATAACCAACTTGAAATGGGTCTGTCTTGATTTCTCTGTCCCGTCCTATTGTATGCGCTGTACGCAAGTTCAATGAAATTTTACTAAAGTGAATTTTGCCTTTTTTGTAGTCATCGTGTGGTGCTATATTCAAAAAGCCACATAGTTGCTTATACATTGCCCTAATGCAACTAAAAGTCGACAAACGCCGTTATTTTTAGTTCTTTTCTTCTCCGTTACTCTTACTGATTTTTATTGCCATCAGAAAGCTCTCAGCCCGCCCCGCAGTTTCCCACCGAAAGCCTCGTCATTTCATCTGGCCACGATGTTCTGATCTGACGTAATCATGTTCCCCCCTCACATGGTGTCATGCTAATGCAATGATGACGTCACAACAAAAATAAATTGTGACAAAATGCCTCGGTACGATGACGTCAGGTGATTTTTGGTACGTTGACGACGCGCTGACGTTCGCTTGAGCATCACGTTACCTTGGCCGGCTTTTGTGACTTATTTTTTTTCCATTCGTGAACCCTTGCGAGATACCTCTACGCCTAACTAAACTTCGAAAATTTCTTGACTTACGAAACACGTAAGTCTCCGCTTTCACAGAGGGATACGCCACAAGGATGTGAAGGTGATTCGAGGAAGGTACCAAGTTTTTAATTTACTACTGAGCCACATTTTATGCGTGATCTGTTAAAAAAAAAACACTCTCGAATTATCACAAGTAGGACTAAGGGTAGACGCGGACACAAGCATGCATATATCACGTAACGTTCATGTGGAAATTAATGTAGTCGTTGCAAAAGATGACAACTCACTCTTCATTTATCTTTTACTGCAATGAAACAAGCTATAAAATGGGCACCCCTCACTTTAGATCGGTTTGGTTTGAGTGCGCTCACAGGAAATGCTTTTAGACTTTGTCCTCCTTAAACCGACAAGGAAGATACCGTAGCTCATATATTTATATCAATGAAAACAAAGCTTTGAAAGGGGGGGAGGGTTGTAGGTTATATACGCCCTCTATTTTTACAGGTAGGGTGGGCACAGTACTCACCTGAGAAGTGGTTAGCGTATCACGCATGCTGTTGGTTAAAACGCAGGTATATTGCACACACAAAGCTCTGGGCACTTTATTTTGGAATGGCCTATTCTGTCGATTTATCTAACACATTGGACAATCTACTTCAGGTGCGGCTGGTTCCCCATAGCCTACACGGAACCGCATGATCCGGGAGACGCGTCGGACTTCGACAGTTTCATCAGGTATGACCATCTTCTCGGTATTGTGGCTCGCGAATATGTACAGCCAGCGTACCTTTGTAAAAAGGTGTTTCTGTGGGCGTCGTTCGGCCGCTGCAACATTGAATCTGTTGTACGTCAGCAAACGTTCTCAATACCATCACAGCCGTAAAGGAGGTGAACGGTTTGATTACATTACTATGTACTATTTGGCTTGCTTTGGAAATTGGAGAAAAACATCGAAAATTAAATAAGCAGCTTTCAAGAAGTTGCTTATCAACTGGTGATAGCTGTCACGGGACAGTACTGACATAGCCTAGGAGAGGCTGGAGGACCTCTTCTTAGCCAAAACTTGATTTGAGGTCCAACACAATGTTTTCGGAAGTTGTGCGCCCTTGCGTAGCATTAGTTGCGGTGCACTGATCGTCACCTAGCAGCAAGCGAACAAACACCTTCTATTGTGACCACATCCGAGATTTTCTCTTAAACGACCTCGTGTCTTGGCTGCGCACCATGATGCTTTCTTTGGCATCCTGACGTAAAGACTAGATGGGGATAGAAGAAGCTTCAAGCCAAGTATCGTAGTTTATACTCTAGTGCTGTTAAGTCCAGTGGTTATATAACGTACGACTTTGGTTTTGTCTCATGGGCATGGTCCTTAAATACCTTGAATCCTACGCAACATTTGTGGTGTGGGAGTCGGCGTCCTAATGTTATCATTTAGAAGTAATGAAACCAACAGTTTCGTAACAACGTCTGACAACCGTCACTTATAGGAATTGTGTCATTGTCAGACATTGTGATGCGTGCTTTGGTGCCCATTTGTGAATTAGAGCGTAGATCAAATCATTGGCATTGCGTCCGAAGGTTTAGTATCCTGATCAGGCGTTACGATGTGTTACTCTATTGTTTTACTGCTTTAATAGGGAGCAAAATCTTTGCGCTTAATCACCTGCTCCAGCTTGATGGCTATCGGAGTAAATGAACCGATGGTTCAGCAACAGTTTCTCATATCCGCTGCTTATAAACCCGGTGTTCTTGCTGAACCCCTGATGTATTCTCTGGTGTCCTAGCGTGAAGTGTAGTTGCTATCAAATGGTCTGATAGTTATGATGCCTGAAGACCTAGTTTCCTCATCGGGCACTGCGGTGTGCTACTCCGTGGTGTGCGCGTTTGACAGCGGATTACATCATTGTGCTTAATCACTGCTTCTGTCTTATGCCTAGCGCAATTCAAAACGCGGCTTTAGAACAGCTCCTCACCCCTTGCGTAGAGACATAGTGTCGTCAGACGCCGTGATGTGTGCTCTGGCGTCCTGTTGTGTGAAGCCCAATTAAGACGAACCATTTAAAGGGTCTTGCCCTAAAGATGGGGCGTCCTGAGCAGGCACTGCCCTGCGTTACTCAGTGATGTCCTTGTCATACAGCATACCACGTCTCTGTGCTTAACGGCCTGCTTCTGCTTCGTGCCTTTCGCTACTCCCCTTACCCTTAAACTACACTCGCTTAGTGGCTCGGACAGCTCTGCGGCCGTGCCGTCATCATCGTCGGAGTCATCAGGAGGCTCCTCAGGCCTCGGTCGGTGGCGGCCGCGCAGCACCTACTTCACCACCGACTTCATGTTGCCTCCTGGCCCTGCACCACGCCGTCCGCTGTCCAGCTTTATTGACGCTGTAAGCACTGTCGCCGCACCTTTCTTCCTTTCTCTATCTCTCTATCTCTATTCCTTATCTTCCTCACACTTGCTGTTGCCTGCTTGCACGCTATAGAAAAGATGACTGACAGTGAAGAGGTTGTTTGTTGCAATATGAAAGTGACATTTGGCACAAGGAGGAACGCTATATAGTTGAAGTTATACGGAAGTCCACGTGGCTGTGCTAAGGTGAATACTGCGATGCGAATACAGTAAGTAACTTTTACATAGAAGCTGACACTCATCTTTTGAAACAAATACTACGAAACAAGCAGAACACGTGCTTTGTTTTCAAAAGACGTGGTGCATAATCCCTCCGAATTGATCGCTCCAGAAAGCATCATAATCTGTAAAATGCAACACCTATGTTGAGCTCAACGCATCCCCAGTCAACGTGTTCGCATTAAAGTGGCAGTACTTACTCAGTTACTAATATAAGATTAAAAACAATTATCGAATTATGCCAGTGAGTACTTAAAGCATTAATATGTGGATACACCATGCATAGTTGAATGGCCTCGCCTTTGCGGCCAGTAAATGGGTATTAAAAAGCGGTGGAGAAGTCTTCACAACAGTGCTTTTATTCGCTTTGCTATCTACAAATTCTTTTTAACACATTCACACACACACGTCTCTGCTTGATTTTCCCGCATTTTTATTGCCGATTATGAGGCCATTCTCGGCTCGATTTTGCCACCGGCGTCGGCGTCGCCGTCACTCACTGTATATGTATACGTATCTATATATATGAAAATGCAAGAAATAAATAAACCTAGAAAAACACTCCGACACGCGTAATCGAACATGGGACCTCCGCGTCGTGAAAATGAGGCGTTAATCACTGAGCCACGCGCTTCTTCCGCTTATACGGCAAGCTATATACATATACCACTTTCCGCTGCTCACGAGCATCTCGGGGGGAATTGTGTTTTCAGCATTACCAACAAGGTGGTGCAAAGAGCGCGCGTCGCCACATCGTGTGGCGGCGCCCGCTCTAATGTCCTACGCGTACTTTGGCCGGCTTAGGAAAGAGGAGCGACGCTCCCTCGCGCGCCCTTACCTCGTGGTGGCGAGGAGGAGGTGGTCGTACGTCTTCGCTTGCCTCGAGTTTTACCTTCAACGATTCTGCTGTAGTTATCGCGCGCACAAAGGTCACTGCAATCATTGTAGTCTACGTTTGCGAAAAGCGCGCGTTTTAAGACCCAGCGAAGTAACAAATGAGACGCTTATTCGCGTGCATCCGTACCTGTGAGTACGTTTCGTGCGCCAGTTGTGCGTGAGAAACGCGGGGCACGTTTAGATCTGCTTTTCATTCTTCACGTGACCTTTCAATTTGTTGCTATCGCGTTCATTGATTCGCCTTCGCGGCAAAGCCGTGACATTTTCTTTTGATCCCTGTCGGAGATTGATGCTAGGCGCTTCTTATAGCAGCTTACGTTTAGAATAGAGAATTTCGCAAATACGAAGCTATATCGAGGGACATTCCATCAGAGACATTCCATAAAGAACAACTTTTCTCGTGCAGGCATTGAGCTGTTACAAGGAGCTCTTGTACTGTGCAATGTCAGTGTACGCGAAAGAACGACAGGTGATCGAAATTTTCGGAGCCCGCGGCACCGCGGCGTCCCTCATAATTAGGTCACGGTTGTCGGACGTCAAACCCTAATAATCATTAGTAGTAGCCTGTACAAGAGCCTCCAATACAGCTTTTCTGACCGGGAATTCCCCGCGTAGGAATGTAGTACGAACGTTTCAGCAATTTTATGCCTGCTAGACGCTTTCCTCTTGCATTGACCTCCTAATATGCAGGTGAAGAAGATGTCAATAACCATGATGCCAATCAAATTGACAGCGTTGGAGAAAAAAAATAGGAAGCTTTGCAATTGTTGAAGACGTAGGAAGAGGTGCATTGTGGAGGACGCGGTCAAGCGGAAATATTCATTAGAGTAGGAGTGAATAGTCATTACGTAGAAGCTCTACTGCTAACTTACGACACGCTATGACAAGGAATCTCCTATAATTTTGAAAGGTACAGTTAGGACAGGACATATATTCGTCTTGGAGTGTACTGTCTGTGGCCTCACGATAGTGATTACTATTGATAACGCAAGAGTTGCTGGGAAGATGAAAGCACGAGGCGATGAAAAGACCTTGCACACGGGGGATTTAGGATCCAACAATTTGTCAAGTGGTCTAGTATCTTTCGGGGTCACGGTGCTCGAGTGTCAACCCGCAAGTCGCGAAATCTAATTCTGACGGCGAGGGTTGCATTTTTGATGAAGGCGGATATGCTGGGAACCCGTGTACTCACGTGTAGGTGCCCTTTAAAGAACCCCAGACGGTGAATATTTCCAGAGCCTTCCACTACAACGTCTCTTATAATCATATCGTGGTTGTGGGACGTGAGACCTTAAAAATTATCATAATTAATATCTTCTCTCAGCAGGCTGAACTGGTTGTTGATTCGTTGGGCCTAGCGACCCTCCTTATTAAGCATGTTTCATCACTTACTGTTATGCAACTTCTGCCCATTTTAAGTGTCGCAAGGTTTCAAGCTATCAATTAATTTTTACTGCGTTCTGATATCGCAAATCCTCATGTTTTTAGTTGATATACTAGACTGATCGTATCGCAAAAATGTTACTATGAAAGCACCTATAAAGCCATTGCCCCCCCTTCCCTCCTTTTGGGAGATAGTCAAGCGTGCGGGCGCTGCCTCGCTTATGACTCGCAGCCGTCCTTCCCCTTACGGCTGGACCCGCGTGGCGAGGACGTCACCGACGAGCCCCATCATCGAGGGTTACAACCCAATCTACTTCCGGCCACCGGTTCTCCCGGAAGAGGACGAGGAGGAGAAGCAGGATCCTCCTCTTCCGGAGTCTCCTCAGCAGGTGAGCAACTCGAGCTTAGCATAGTTGTGATTGACTTTGAAGTGATAAGAGCAGATAGGGTGTGTCGATCATTGGGCAACAAGACACGACAAAGCAATCGACATAGGCATTCATGTGTTCGCTTCGTTTTAATCGCCACTTTCATGCTTTGTGAAGACATCTTGCAACGCCTCAAGCTCTTGGGGTTAATGGCTTTGATCCTAAATCACCTGCATTGATCGCGTAATCTTGGATTATTCAATATGTCAGAACAGGCGAAACAGGTGGTCTAAGGGCCCCTTTTTTTTACTAAGCGCACCTTGCAAGAAGAAGAGTGCTAACCGTGAGGCTTGATTCCTTTCGGCGCAGCCTCCTCAGCCACAGGAATCCCCTCGGGCGGCTCCTCAACCTCCTGTGGCGCCACCCCCTCCGCCACCTCCTCCACCGCCCCTGCCACCATCCATCCCGTGTACGGACGGCACACCCCAGTGGCGGCGGGCTGCGGAACCTTGAGGCCTCCCCGGCGCTCTATGACGTCACCGTGCCCGTTCCCGCTCCTGCCACCGCCGAAGCTGCCGCCGCCCGGAAGCATGCTGCACGGGAGCAGCGACAGCGGATTCGGCAACGAGGCGACGCTCACTGGAGCCGCCACACCGGCGGCAGCGGCGGCGGCGGGAACGACGGGGGCGCCCGGTGTGGTGACGTCAACGACGACGGTGCCTGCGTCACCCGACGTCAAGGGACGACGGCGGCGCTGACGCGTCAGGAGAGTGTCAGGGAAGGAGGATGAAGAGCAAGAGGAACAGCCCAGGTATACACATATCTGAATAAAAGTTGGGGTGTCCATTTACAGACTTTATTACCGCAGAGCTCTTGCGCTTATGGTTTCTCCATGTGGCAGTGAAAGAAACCTATCGTGATCATAAACCGGTACGCACTGTATTTGTAGATCCAAGATAAGTTTAAATGAGTCTATTTAAGGTAAGGTAACCTTGGCTAAGCCTAATTAAGGTTCGCTGAAAAGGGTAACATGTAAATACGTAAATATTGTGAAACACATAGGTAGAAGCGAATTACATCTCATTTGAACGAGTTAGGTGCTGAGTGGGGCTAGTGAGCTTGAGATCGGCAAATCTTACCCAGCTATAGAGTTAATACCAGGGGTTAGTGCTTATTACCGCTGCATTTAGCTAGTGCTAGTTAAAAATAAATTCAAGAGTGGGCTTGGCAAAGCTTTTTACTCAAGAAAGAGCACTTGTACAAGTCAGCCCACGCATGCTGGATGTGACTAATTAAACTCATCCGTTTAAATTAGTCACTGGAAGTGAATTGATTCCTTGCTGATAAGTGCTGGCTAACTGATGCCTAAGTGTATGAATGGCAAATCATCCACACACTTCGTGCAGCCTTGCGTAGATGCAAGCATCAATAAACCCAAGAGCACTTAGCAAAACTTGAAGAGTCTAACCAAGCCAGGACCTACTAGTGGTTCACCTACTGCCGTCACCCAAACTAGCGACTTGGTGTATTCTGCGCTTATTTTTTTTTCATACCATCGCTTGAAAAACATCAGCAGCTCAGTTTTTTATACATTTCATCGCGTACCAAAACTTACGGCATAGTTCCGTAAACTTTCTACTTGATCTACAACGCAATTCTGAAGTTATATAAAGTTTACAAAACCACTCGGTTCTTGGGCAATCACCGACAGAGGGCGTGAGCCACAGTTAATAGGTGATCGATAACTAGCCCAGGTTAATAGGCAAACACCTTTCCCATCAGTCTGAAATAAAAAAGCACACCAATGTGAACGCCGTTTTGGTAGTACTAAAGAGCATTCACCATGAAAGGTAGTACCTGAAAAAGCATTCAATACTACCTTTTTATTAGCACTGATATCGGTTAGTACGCGGGTTTTTATAAACATGCAAACGAGCACTTGAAGTATAAATGACCAGGGCAGTTTTTTTTCTGAACATTCGGACAACCCCGTCCAAAAAAAAAAAAGAATTGCTCGACTGGAAGCGCATTGAACAGAAATTGAGGTGCCCCGCCTCCACTGCACCGAAACTGAATAACGCGCGATACATTCCCGGAGTTATTCTGAGTAAAATCGTCGACGACGTGTTCACCCCCTCCCCACCATCACGGTCCCAAATCCCACCAATCCGTCTTTTCCACACGGAGCACGTTTTCCCGTATTCAGTGCGTCACGGCTTTAGAGGCGCGCGAAAATCCTTTCTGTTGATTGAATTTCCTCACTGATGCTTAGGCATCATCCGTTTATATCACTTTTTTCTTTCATGCATCGAATGCGGTACAAAACGACGCCTGGAACTGCGGTCGGCGCTGATCTGTTCCGTCTGTTTGGAACGCGTAAGGTTTTTGCGGTAGGCGATACAAGAAAGGCGCTATACCACCGAATGCGCAGGATGTCGGCCTTTACGAAATTTATGCGTGTCACGTTAGATTAGATCTCTGTAGAATGTCTACTTTGTGTCGCATGAAGCGTATACGGTTGAAGTCCCCCGTTCTTTGTTTCTTGTTATACTGTTCTGTGCGTGTGTTTTTTTTTTCATAAGTACAACGTCTCACTGCTTTGTGCCAGCAAAAAAACGTAGCGGAAACGGTATGTACATATTTCAGAAAGACTGCGTTAATTTCCTTGTAGTTTTGTACTACAAATAGGTTGTTTTCAATTTGCCTTAAGCTTTTTGCCACGTCGCGGAAGCACGCAGATGCTATTTTTGATAGTATGTGCCAATTTACATCGTTAGACTGATTCATTATTCAGCTAGGAAAATGGTTTTTATGCTGACCCAAGAACAGGTTGTGATACCCCACTTTACTTCAACTTGTCTAAACTTCCCAATACAAGAAAAAAGCAATGACTCTATGTTATTTCTGTCATTTTCTATTCCTCTCCAGAGAAAACGTATTCTCGTCCGTCAAACTGAAGAAGGTGCTAACCGATGACCGATCGGCACCGATGATCACGTGAGGCAACTAGCGCGCTGCTTCCTTTGTTTTCGTTATTTTTTCGTCATCGCCTAGGGCGTGATATGCCTCGACTAAATCAACGCCCACAACAACCGAGAAGATGAAACATTCCAGGCCATGGCCAATGCAGCAGCAGCGACTCTGCTAGAAGAACATCAATTCGTGCCAAAGGCATTGCAGTTGTTAATTTTCGCCCTTTTGCACGATCCTTGCCACTATTATTTGTTTATTTTTCTTGCTTCTATAGTCGGCTACAACCCAAGAATAGATACAAGGACCTCCAACAGACCGGCGGTGCCCACGTCAATCATCTCGGTCGTTTTTGTTCGTGCTTATGTAAACCACGCATATCTAAAACTGAAATCTTGTGGTTCCTACATGAAATTTTACCTTCCTATACACTTGTGTCCGAATCTCTGTTGGAGTTTGCGTGGACGTTTGAGTTTCTAGCTTAAGAAGGATGGACTGCTGGGCGAGTTGGTAATTCATCTTAACTGAGTTGCGCGAAAAAATTGAAGTACAAAAGGAAGACAGCTGGACACAGCTTGAAAACCAGCAACGCGAAGATGCTTCTATGTGGTCACGCCATGTACCTTATGATTGAGCAATGTGCTTGGCGTCACGCAAATGAGCAAACGTGATTGGATGAAACGTCTATGCTTACTTTCTCTTGTGCGGTGCAGTGATGTTTGCGGGAGGAGCTCTTGTTTGTTCTCGGGTTGTAACCGACCACAGCGTACCTATGCTATTTTTTAAGAAACTCGTAGTCGGACATCGTTGGAAGAATGTTTGTACACAAACGAGATTGGATGGACGCAAGGCGCCCCATTAGTAATAAATATATTATAATTATATACATATACATATGTACAAAAATGGTTGCGCGCCACTTGTTGACCTGTACAACGCGTCGGGGGCATCTTTTGCTAATAAAACACCCACAAATCCTTCCACAGCCTGTATGTGTTTTGTCTATTTTCAGACGCAAACACAAAACTTTTCTAGTCTAGCTGTAAACAGAAATGAAGCAACTGAGGATTGATCTACTAATCATTGCTGCATTTACTACTGGTACTGTTACTATTGCCACTGCCCCGAGAAGTTATGCCGATGTCACCACTCTTGCCACTTACATCGGTACTATTACAATCAGCACCACAATTTATAAAATTACCACCACTACCAATCCACCACATCGTTACTAGAATTCCTAATGTTAGTAATCCTACCACCACAACTGCTGCTACTATACAGCTAAGACAGCCACGGCCACCACTGTTACTTCAGCTACACTCACCAGTACTATTAACATAGTTACCTGACGTCACTATTGCCACCACGGCAACTGCTACTGCTTACAATACTACGATTGCTACTAGAGAAACAGGTGTGGTACTATTTGCGGTCATTCTTGTTAGTCTCGAGTACTGTTACACTTTGAGCCATGTGCTATTACCATGGCTGCTACTGCTACTACAACTACTACTACTACTATTAGCACTACTTTTCGACCGCTACCATAATCACCAGCTCTCCTTCACACGTACAAAACGTGTGCACGGAAGCTTCGAACCCACCTGTCCCTTTGTAACGATTCCGCAAGCCGCTGCACAGAAGAGTTCAAACCGTGCCAATGAAGAATTGATGATGACGATCCCACGGAAAACAAATAAAAAAAAACGCGGAAATGTTATCAGAAATCAAGCGAAAAAAGTCTGCGTACGGGATACATGCCCTGGCTTTCACCTCCCAGACTAACTAGGCAGCCCGGGTGGCACAAAAGCTCTAAGGAGATGGTTGGGGGAGGCGACAGGACGGAAGAGCTTCGGAGAGTGGTGGGAGAAATATGCAAAGCTTGCAAAAGCTATCGTGGAGTACCGAAAAGATGATTGAGTTAAAGTGATAAAAAGGTGAAAAGAAGGAGACCCAGCAGCTCTATGCCAGCCACATCGCCAACACTTCTTTTTTTCCTCTTCCAACTATCACGGCAGCAATGTGACTGAAATTAACGGAGTGGGTGCGACGACGTGCGGCTACGCACGTACAGACACAACCAAAACGAGGAGGCGTGCTTATCGACGGAACACTTCACCGTAATTCTCTACGCCGACCGCAGCGCCCTTTCTCGGGCCGTGTCTAAAGGAGTGTGTTACCACTCATTGTCCGCTAGAGTGCTTCCACGCTTGCTTGCGTATATTTGTTATTGGAAGGATGTTAGCACTTGGACGAGGTAAGAAGCGAGGACAGAGATGATGGGAAAGAAGCAGAAGAAGAAGAGAGAACTCGGCTTGAAACAAAGAAAGAAAAGACATTCATCATCATCTCATCTATTTCCGTTGTCTCCGTGATGCGCCTCCTTAGTTATACTCCTCGTTTAGTACATGTTATGAGGTTTAAAATGGACCTCCGATGTGCGTACACACTACTGTGCCTTACTGTTAAGCTTGAAGGAAAGATAAAAGAAATATTGGGAAACGAAAAACTGCGAACACACAACCAGTGTCCAAAAGAGTGAGTGCGAGAGCACGAAGCCGATCTGGGGATTTCCTGTCGGCGACTTCCCGATACGTACGCGACTGGGGTAACCGTGTGCTGGTGCCACAACGCAGGCAAGTTATCTTCTAATACGGAGAAAAGAAGAATATCTGCACCGATTTGACGGAAAGAAGTTGTGTCGGCACTCTATTGGTGTTTGCATAGCGCTGCGTCGTATTAGCGGCACCTGCACGAAAACGACAGTTTTCGATAAGCCATCTCGGAAGCTTCCTTGCATCCTTCCTGCGTCTTTTTGCGACGCTCCGCATGTTTCTGAGGCACCGGAAGGAGCTGGAAGTTCTTTCCTCCGCTGAGGGGCGATAAAAGACGACTTCGTGCGCCGATGTAATCAGGAGAGGAGGTTCTTGCGCAAGCGTCGGATGCAGGCTGCTTCGAGCAGCTATGCCACCTCTTCCTTCACTCTCCGACCGTCACCTCATCTGCCTCCGAACTCACGCACGGCCATCGAGTCATTACTTCGCGTTCAAGCTTGTCTGATTAGGAGCAACCTATTAGGAGTTGTCACTCTCCTTGTGACCTAATAAAAAGAGAAACAGATAGACGAAAAGTTTATTTGTCAATCTCCAAAGTGTGTGATCATCGCGCATTGGATAGCTTGCCCGGTATCTGGTGTCACAGGCCGGAAGGTCGTGCATTCGACTCCCACCAATGGAACTTTTTTTCGTTATCCCCTGATCGTATGTACTTTTTTCAACGTCATTTCACTGGCTATTCGATTTTATAGACATTACATACGTACTCCTACGATACAGCCTTCATGTCGAGTTAAGGAAAATTGTAGTTAGGCGCCATCGGCTGAAATTCACTTGTGCAGCAATGTTGTTGAGGGCTATCATCTTCACGCGCACCAGCGCAAACACCATAGCTTTGTTTCGGCTTACCACTTCTGGTGTTAGTTACGGCATTGTTACGCAACTGTGAGCAACTGCTAATATAAGACACATAGCAGTTTAACGTATGTGCGTGCGTACATTTCTACATATATTTAGCGCCACCTGATAACTTTTCGCTCAATAAAAAAATAAAATAAAACAAATTCACCGCTCATCCTTGCGCTTCGGATAACATCGATTCCCAAGGCACGTGGTATCTGCCAAATCTTTTTATCCCCACCCGATTGCGCAAAAATAGGTAGGTTCATTTTAAAGGAGATAGGTTGCGCAAACACGGACCGAAGAAGGAAGCCAAGACAGCACAACCGCAAGGTGCCACAAACAGCGAAGGGCTCTGCGATGAAGGCACCCCCAACTTCTCTTTCTGCAACAGTTTTAATCGTCTTTTTTACCAACCTCTCAACCGAGACATGTTACGATTTATACGCTTCTCCGTTTTTGTGAGCTCGAATGATGTATATTAAATGTGATTGGAGTCAAATCTATAAAGTACCAGAAAGCAAGGAAAATACGTATAAAAACGGTGACGCCGATGGCTGTATTACTTTTTCCGGAAGCCAGCCGCTTTCCAGAAAAAAAAAAAGCTGGCAGCATTGTCTATGATCTTACATCTTTATTAAACACTTTGTTTTATACGTCTGAAGGATATGTACTGCTTTGAGCGAGAACTCTACACTATATGCCATTGTGAAATAAAAAACAAAAGGGAAGCTTACAAGTGGTCAAACCGGAGGTACTGCCTGGTCCCTCCGCCAACCGATTCCAGAAACGTTGGAAACATTGTTTGTACTCTGCTCTCTCTCTTTTTCTGGGACGTGCTTTGCAATCGGAGCCGCTTCCTTCATCTATCATCCGGCGTAAGCCGGGCATTCGGGCTGTCCGTCACGTGCAGGGCGGGGGGGATATGGTGGGAAGTAGCGAGACCGGTGGAGTTGGAGGTGCCTACGCGATGATAATGTCGCGAGGGGTGGATGCTTGGTGCGGCATATAGTTCGGGCCCAGTAATCGTCGGTGCGACTCGGTATTTGACGTGAGCTCTCTTGATCCTTCGTAGAATGCTACATCTTCTATGCTTATCCTGGCTACAGCGATAGTGGATTCAGTCGTATACTGGTATAGCCACACAGTGCACGGTAGCTCATAACGGCTGCTGAGTCTCTCTACTAAGCATGATGTGCGGGGTTCATTTGCCGGTTAAGGAAGTTGCTAGAAATATCGCCGGAAGTTCGTACGAAATATTAGCTAATGCTCTCATTTGAAAGCCATGGCTCGTATATGGCTGATTTGCCAGGGTTATTTGGCACCAGGATTGAAAGGACATATTGATGTAGATCCTCAAAATGGCTAAACTTACGACCCCAATTTTGAAATCAGGGACCACTTCGATTGCTTAAAGAAAAAAAAAAACTGCTTTAGACCAGACGTGCCTCTGTTGAATATGAACATACTTTCGAAAAAGAAAAGAGTAAAAAATTGGATGAAGAAAATGATGTGCAGGCTAGACCGCTTGTTCGAGACACCAGCTTCACCACTTCGGTACTTTCTTTTTTTACTAATAATGACGAAATACTTTGAATAACCAACACCGAAGATGAATGCCGACTCAATCACAGAGCGTCAGGTCAAGCTACATCTTTCTCATTTTGAAAAACAAAAAAAAAAAAACAAGTGCTTCGTGCCTGGCTACGCTGGTAATCAAACCCAGCAGCTCTTGCATTGGTGGCGGACGTCTTATACGGCTTAAAACCTCCAAAAATACCAAGATAGGGCAGGCTATGCTCCCCTGGCGTTTTCCGTCTTTGCGGCGCGGTCTGTGACGCCAGCAGTGTGTTCCCGTGATGTCAGGATGAAATAAGCTCGAGATTTGGTCAATATACAAGAGATTGATATGTGAATTACGTTCTATCTTGCTTTACGACGACTCCTACTCTGCTTCGTGTCGCATGATTATCATGCGCAATAAACTGATTTCCTTGGCACTCTTCTCTACCTATCCCGACTACCCACCCCCTGCTCGTCTTTCATTCCAAGATAATTAAATGCAATCTCCCCCTCATCTTCTTGCCTTACTGATTGATTGATATGTAAGGGTTTAACGTCCCAAAACCACCATATGATTATGAGAGACGCCGTAGTGGAGGGCTCCGGAAATTTAGACCACCTGGGGTTCTTCACCGTGCACCCAAATCGGAGCACACGGGCCTACAACATTTCCGCATCCATCGGAAATGCAGTCGCCGCAGCCGGGATTCGAAACCGCGACCTGCTGGTCAGTAGCCGAGTACCTTAGCCACTAGACCACTGCGGCGGGGCCTTCTTGCCTTACTGGAATGGTAGTTACAACCGCACAGTATTGCTGATGGTCTCAGATCAGTAGCACCACTTTGCCACCGCTCACGTTCGCCGACTTTTGGCTAGATCGAAAAGAGTCTCGCTCAACGAAGGACAGGAAATATTTCGCGCGTCAAATAAGAAACAAGTGATAGCATAATGAAAAAAAAACAAAAAACGAGCGAGTGTGTGAAGCCTAAACGCCGAGAAAGGAAAGAAGAAAAGTCGTCGACGTATTCGGGGAGGTGTGAATGCGAAGATTAAACCAGCCACGCGGGTGCATTATAATTTCAATTTTCTGCCACACTGTCCCACTCACCTGTCACCGCAGGGCAGAAAAGAAGTACCGGAATGAATTGGGGGGAGGGAGGGAGACAGGAGGGGAAACTTTTTTTCACAGCCTGAACCATACTGGACGTTGGACTGCGCCTTAACGCCTGTGAAAGGGACTCGTCTTGGTTCCTATTGTTCTCCGATGCTGACAACTTGTGCGTGCTAGCGAGGTATCCAGTGTTGTTGCTTGATTCGATCATAACACCCCCTTCCCCCTTTTGCTTGTTCGGTCGTTGAACTAGGTTCGTTTTGCGAGTGGTTCGCGTTTGACTATCGAACGCTGGGCAGTCGGAGCAAGCAAGCATGCAGCCAAGTAGAGAGGGAGCATGCTGCGATGACTTTGTGGTCTCTTGGAGTCCCCGCAGTGTTCCCTAGTAGTGCCACGGCTAGAGCGAAATCTGCTGCTGTCGTCTTTGGGTGCTACAACGAAGTGTGCTACGGCCAGTATAAACATGATGGGTCAAGTGATGGTAGCGTTTCCGGCGTCTCGACTTATTTCGTGCGTCCGCGTTTGTACGCTCAGTCTATTAACATGAATAAGCACCAAGTATATGAGCTCTCCGTCACATTGAGAATGGTTGGTTGCGAATAGTTTGACCCTAAGCTTGATTATTTTGGCTACGTGAAGCCTGCCCACTGCCGCAATACGATTGGTGATTGGTATATGGGCTTTGACGTCACAAAACCAACATATGGGTATGAAAGATGCCGTAGTGGAGGGCTCCGGAAACTTCGACCACCTGGGGTTCTTTAACGTGCACCCAAATCTGAGCACACGGGCCTACAGCATTTCCGCCTCCACCGCGAAATGCAGCCGCCGCAGCCGGGAATCAATCCTGCGGGTCAGCAGCCGAGTACCTTAGCCAGCAGACCACCACGGCGGGGCTGCAAATGAGCGAAAAGGCATGACTTTGAGCCTCAAAAGACGCACGCGCTCACGGCACTGAGTCGACACCAGACGCAAAACGTAAGACGGCGTGGCAATGCAGTGCCATCTAAAGTGCCTGCATATTTTTTTTAGGAAAGTACCGCCATTCTACTAACCGAGCCTCACACCCTCCTCTCCCGCGTCTCGGGCCACCAAGAACATCGCGTGTGTTATCAGCGTGACATAGCATCCTTGATAGTAACGTGCCGCGAGCCGCGTGATATAGCGGGCGCCTGCATGATGGCCGTTCGGGAGAGGGGGAGACTTCAGTGCTATCACCACTCGTGGGTCGCGACGTAATTTCACGATGGGTTGGGTGCGCTGCCATCGTTTCGCGTACGTAAACTTTGTGTTGATGGCCGGTGCCCTCCCGTTTACGTGAATCCTCCTCCTGTGGTTGTTGCCCAGTGCTTGTTAAAACGGACGAGTTCAGTTATCCCCAACCGCCCCAGAATTCTGCGTTCCCTCGCACTGAGTCGTGCGTAGCATTTGAATAGTGTTCGCCGGGCGCTGTCGTGGTTGGTCGTTCCACTGGACCTACGGGCACCGGCGAAAGCTCGTCGACCACCCACACAAGAGATGAAAGTCCTGGACTGAGAGCAACAGGTGCGTATACCGTTAAGTAATAGGCATGTCCCATTTGTGTGGCGAAGAAGCAAGACACTGACAGGAGTTACCAACAATTCCTGCTACGAGTACAGGTACTAAAGCTTGATATTTTTTACACTGAATAAGCAGTTCAATGAGCTGCGACGAAACATGAACAGCGATAAGAAAGACGAAGGGCTTTCATTTCGTCTTAGGTTCAGTAATGTAGAGTACTTACGGATTCAAATGCCGCTTTGTTTTTTAGATGCGGAGCATCTTATACTCGCGCCTTGTAGTGCGCCGTCCGCGCCGTCCGCACCGCTTCTCGAACATTCGACAGCTGACGCGCGTGCATGCGCCGTCGCGCCGTCGCCCACTCTTCCACCATCTGTGCATCCCTTCCTCCTCTACACACCGCGCGCGCTTCACTCCTCCACCATCTGTGCACCCTTCCTCCTCTACACACCGCGTTCGACATCTACAATTCTCCTGATTCTCCAGTGGACGCGCATGTGGCGTCGCGCTTCGAGAACATTCAACAGCTGACAGTGCATGCGCCGTCGTGCTGTATATATACTCAAGGTCGGCGCTCGCTCGCTCAGTTGCCGCTCGTCGGTTGGTTTGTACGGCGCGTCGACGTCCAAGGTCGCGGTGAAATGAATTCCAACGAATCCACAAACACAATGATCGACGTCCCTTCGACCAGCGCCGCCCTTTCGCATACGTGTGTACGTGTTCACTCATTTAACACCCCCTCCTACAACCACGTTAACCAATTTAGCCATCGACCCAAGTAAGTCGCAATTTAACACCCCATTTCACAACCACGTTAACCAATTTAGCCATCGACCCAAGTAAGTCGCACTTTAACACCCCGTTAACCAATTATATGGTCCGCATCCTCCTCAGTGTTCCCCCGAGGGAAGCTGCGGGCAATTTTTTTTCTCTCTATTTGTAGTGTAACGACTGATATAAGCAGGTTCTCGTGGTAATCGCAAGTTGAAAAAGGTAATGCTGAATTTGCATAAATGCCCGAGCCGAAAGGACCTTGGTATGGGACGCACCATGTACTCTGGACACGAAAGTACGTGCATTGCTTTGCCCTAAATTTTTATGTGTAAATCCGTTGGTATGGTACCGATCAGCCCCGTTCAACAGTTTAAATACTGTGGTGCATTGGCAGCTAAGCCACAGAGTTCTTCTACGTTGAAGCGTGGCAACTTCTACTACACAGGTATTAGACGTCCCTTATTGCCACCTGTCATGGTGTTACAGTGATTATGGTGCTCGATGGCAGGTCGCGGGTTCAAATCCCGATCGCAGCGGCCGCATTTTAGTTAAGTCTAAAATGCTTGAGGCTCGTACACTTGGATTTAGGGTGCTCGTTAGAAGGGCCCTGCAACACTGTTTGAGCATAGTAGGAAAACGCTACCGAGTCGAGGTTCCCGAGAACACGGGAGCCAAATATTACAGCGGAGTATGCGGCCTGTCAGTTTCAATACTTTTCCAGGCAGCTAATTTAGTTTCTCTTCTCCCCAAAAATGATGCTGCCAACTCGAAAATTCCTCTTATGTGATTCTTAAATGAAAGAAGAGAAAGTGATCCCCGTAACTGTCTCTCAGGAGGAGGACACCTCAACAGTAACTCACGAGGGATGGGGGTGGAGAGGAGATAAAAAGGATAGGATTAAAAGCTATGTAGATAGAAAGAGGGGGAAAGAGAGAGTGTGGCGCAGGGACAGCGACATCCAGAAGTAACGAGAAGTTAGGAAAGATGGACACGGTCGCAGAAGTTCCAGAACGGGGCACCACTCAGCGACAGCTCTTGTCGGCGTCCGGAGAGGGCGTAGGGCGAGCCAGTCGGCCAGAGCTGCGCTGTCGTGGGAGATCGCGGAGGCACAACCGGTCGGCAAGAAATCCAGCTTGCGAGTCGAGGTCGGAAATCCCTCCTAACAGTCACTGTAAAGCCGTTCGCTGATTTGTGCATGGCGCGCTTGGTCATTACTGAAGCCGCCGTGGGAGCCCTCGACTTGTCCCCACATGCACGTGCCATTGCACCTGTAAAACCACGTATTTGAAGAAGAAAAAAACAATAGAAAGTGCTCAAAGCCACCAGGAGCAGGTGACGTAGTTTCTCTTCCCTTGTCATCTCCCTCCCTGCTTTGCATGCAATGTTTTGTCGGCACGAGACAAAAGAGAATGCCTCTGCAGTGTGCGACAAATCTTTGTGACTCCGCCCATGCTGGACGAGTTCTGAAAATTCTTTGCGGCAGTGAACTTGTGAGGCAACAAGCGCCTTTAGTGAATCCATTCCATTGTTACTTGAAAACGTGCTGCAGGGCCCCTTCAAAGAACCACAGGTGGTCGAAATTTCACGAACCCTCCACTGGCGTCTCTCATAATTATAATACGATTCTGAAGCGTTTAGCCCTAATGATTATTATCGCTTATTGCCGCTGAGCTCTAACGCCCGTATTCTAGAACGTCCCATCACTCAACGCTTCATCTTCACTTGAGAAAGCCGATGGAAGCGCCTTCCCTAGGCACGACAAGTCACTGCATATCAGCGATTATGTGGTGCGATTCTCGAGCAGCGCAGCGTCGTTTTCAGCCGAGAAGTGGCGCAGTGCTCAACTGTGTCAAGTGAAGGGTGAAAGTCGAGGAGCGTTTGTGAATACGGGGGTAAAGCCCCACGTTGATACTCAGCGTGCGGGTCTGCCGTTGCATTGAGAGCTGCACGCGTTGGCACACGTCGCAGCCGTTCGGCGGTGTTGCGGTACTCATCTCTTTGTGAACGCCAGCCTGCTGGTATTTGCGTGGTGAGCACTCACACAACACAAGCGCATAAAAGAGGATAGCAAGCGTGTAAAGAGATGCTACTTGTTCGCAGCCTGCAAAACGCACGTGCGCCAGCAGTATCGCCATTTGCGGGCGTCGTACTTAGATTGCTTAAAATGCCGACGTTGTTATGTGTGAGTAGTACGGCTGCCAGAACGCTCACAAAAAAAAAAGAACGTTCAGCTGGGAGCTGGAATTTTAGATGCGGAGCATCTAATACTCGAGGCTTGTAGTGCGGCGCCGTCCGCAAGCTTCCTCCTCCTTCCTCCACCATCTGTGCATCCCTTCCTCCTCTACACACCGCGCGCGCTTCACTCCTCCACCATCTGTGCACCCTTCCTCCTCTACACACCGCGTGCGCTTCTCCTCTTCACGAACATTCGCTAGCTGTATAATGTAGCGCGCATGCGCCGTCACGCTTCGAGAACATCGGCAGCTGACGCGCGCGCATGCGCCGTCGCGCTTCGAGAACATCGGCAGCTGACGCGCGCGCATGCACCGTTGCGCTTCTCCCCCTTCTCGAACATTCGACAGCTGACAGTGCATGCGCCGTCGCGCTGTATATATACTCAAGGTCGGTGCTCGCTCGCTCAGTTGCCGCTCGTCGGTTGGTTTGTACGGCGCGTCGACGTCATCAAGGACGATTGGATAGTCGAATACATGGCGTCGCGACACTCGCTGAAACGCGCAACGCACGACGACTGCAAACACCACCAGCCGACCACCATTCGCGGAACCTGCATCGACCACGTCTTTGCAAATTTCGACCTACGACCGCTGCAACCCGATCCACTCACTCTTCACTTTACCGACCAAAAAGCCATCGTGCTCAAAGTTCGTCGCAATAAATAAACACCGCCCTTTCGCATACGTGTCGTACGTGTTCACTCGTTTAACACCCCTCATACAACCACGTTAACCAATTTAGCCAGCGACCCAAGTAAGTCGCAATTTAACACCCCATTTCACAACCACGTTAACCAATTTAGCCATCGACCCAAGTAAGTCGCACTTTAACACCCCGTTAACCAATTATATGCTCCGCATCCTCCTCAGTGTTCACCCGAGGGAAGCTGCAGGCAATTTTTTTATTTGTGGGTGATGTTCACCTTTTCTAGCATAAATCTGGCGTCGTTCTCGACGCTTCGCTGCCAAGCAGTTCAGGTGTGTCTTCCGTTGCTCAACGACGTGGAGTTGAACGTCACGTCAATGTCAGTTTGTTTTCGCTGAACAAACATCATCCCTGGTACAAATACCTCGATGGCAACTCTTTTGCTTTCGACGCTCAATCTCCAGTCTCCTTATTTGGGGCCTCAACTGTAAAAAAATAAATATACGGTGACAAAATCGCCGAAACAAACTACGACACCTATAGAACGCTTCTCTTGCTTCAATCGGCAGTGGTTTTCCCGAGAAATTACGTCCTAGTGAAGACCACCTGGAATTGCAGGCCTCCCTGGGTGCATTGCACTGAGTTAAATATAAAGAAGGATAGAGAAAGAGGGAGATAGTATAGTGATGGACGTAGCGATTCGTTCTCGCTGTGCTGCGAAGGTTCACACATGCGACTTGCCTCGTTCACGAATTTTAAAGACGATAGTCATTCTTGGGGTAGTCCGATTAAAAAAAAATCGCTCTGTCTGCACATTTGTCTGTTTGTCTGTCGTAACGATACCTCAAATGGTACCAAACGATACCCTAAACGGCCAACCCCATCCGCAGCGCCCACCAAGATTGCTCAAGTTTCAGCGTTCACACTTGTGCGATTGTCAATTAAAAAGGAATTACTGCGCATGTCTGAGGCACCATAACAACACGTCAATATTTCGTACGTGTGTCTTTATACTAGAACAGGCATGCATAAGTAATTCTAAGGACTGTAGCGTTTATCATGCTGCGCTCAAGCGATGCTCAAAAAGGCAAGTGTTTCCAACGCTTTGCTAGGACAACACGGTGGTGGCTCGTCGCTTTGCGTTCTACAATTTATCGCCTCCGAGACCGGCGCGCACTTTTTTTTTCGTTTTCGAAGATAACTGCCAGATAGCGCTCCTGTCTAAAGTGCCTCAATGCGCTCGTTCGCCTTCACTGCTCGGATCGAGACTCTCAAACGCAGGGCTTCCACAATACAATTCGTTGTTTTTATCGCGCAGAACATCAAATAAACATTTTGTTCACTCTGTCCAGACGCAAGACTACGAGCTTTCAACGACACTTCTAGTGAAACATGCAGATACGGGGCCAATTTTTTTTTTCTGTGCGGAATGCGTTACGCCTAGTTCACACTGAAGAATACGCTTTCTACAGCCAGCGGAATTCTCCTGTCGCCGAAAGACTGCGTCGTTCGCACTGGACGCGCCCCCTGCCGCCGAATATGCCATCTACCCACGAGGCGAATTCGGGATGGATGTGCTAACAGCCCGTTGTTGTTGCTGCTCGCAAACGCCCGTACGCTATCCGGTGGTCTAGACTTTGATAATTCTCGCACCCAGGAAGCAAAAATAAAAAGTACTGGTTGCTTTCCAGGCAAGCCGCTGTCTTGTATGCATGAAGAGCAGAAAAAACCGTCAGCTGCCAGCAGCGTTGGTGGATTTTTCTTGCTCTGCAAGACCGCTGACGCCAGCTGCTACAGTCTTCGACGAAGTCAGGACGTGAAGTAGGGTACTACACAGAGTTGGTTAAGCTCCCGTTGGCTACAACATTCAGTTGCGTGCACTACGGAACTGACAAGCGAGTCGGGATTGACCGCCATTTTATGGGCGAAGCTCCTTAAGCCGTGGGTCGTGCATCCTCGATGTATGTAGTAGTAGTAGGTAGCCACCTCTCGTTTAGTCCTTGGAATGTCAGTTGAATGGTGGTGCTTGTATGTAATGAATATATGATGAAAGATAGCGAGATGGCGGTACTTGAAGTGTTCACTAGATGGACCTGACAGACAGACAGATGGACACACGGACAGAGAGACGGACAGAACATTCACGGTTTACCGATAAAACACTCCAACGCTTCGGTCCATCCATAATCCACTCCATGGACTTGCTGTAATTTTGTAAAAAATTCATTGCCAGCATTCCTATTGGTTCGTGGTGACCGATTCGGTGTCAAAAGAGAGAGAGAGAGAAATAAAAATGCAAGGAAAGACAGGGAGGTTAACTAGACGCACATCCGGTTCGCTACCCTGCACCGGGAAAGGGATGGAGGGGAGAAAAGAGGTTGCAGATAGATAAGAAGTTTCTCACACAATCAGGAGCACACTCGGGGGGCACACGGTGCAAAAATTGGTCCGACAGCGATCGGCACGGCGAGGGCTCTTTCGGTGGATCTCGCAAATCGGATCCGGCGCCCTTTCGGTTGCCGCGGAGAGCTCAGTGTGAACGAGCCATTACTCTCCAGCTGCGGAGCATAATGTAATGCATGCATCTGTGCAAACAACAGACACCCACGACAAGTGCGGGCCTTTCGGTGTGTGAAAGCGTTCACGTCATTTCCGTGCAGTATTACACTAAGTAAGGGACGCATACAGAGCACCATAATTTGTGGGGGATTAGCCGACCATGTGAACATTCCCAGTTTGGTAGGGGATAACGGCCTGCAGAGAGGTGGTGCGCCCCAGCGCACTAAATAAAATCTGCCTTGTAGGGAACGCAGCGAAAAAAATTGCCCGCAGCTTCCCTCGGGGGAACACTGAGGAGGATGCGGAGCATATAATTGGTTAACGGGGGTGTTAAAGTGCGACTTACTTGGGTCGATGGCTAAATTGGTTAACGTGGTTGTGAAATGGGGTGTTAAATTGCGACTTACTTGGGTCGATGGCTAAATTGGTTAACGTGGTTGTAGGAGGGGGTGTTAAATGAGTGAACACGTACACACGTATGCGAAAGGGCGGCGCTGGTCGAAGGGACGTCGATCATTGGGTTTGTGGATTCGTTGGAATTCATTTCACCGCGACCTTGGACGTCGACTAACCGTACAAACCAACCGACGAGCGGCAACTGAGCGAGCGAGCGCCGACCTTGAGTATATATATATACAATGCGACGGCGCATGCACTGTCAGCTGTTGAATGTTCTCGAAGCGCGACGGTGCATGCGCGTCCACTGGAGAATCAGGAGAATTGTAGATGTCGAACGCGGTGTGTAGAGGAGGGAGGGTGCACAGATGGTGGAGGAGTGAAGCGCGCGCGGTGTGTAGAGGAGGAAGGGATGCACAGATGGTGGAAGAAGGAGGAGACGGTGCGGCGGCGCATGCGCGCGCGTCAGCTGTCGAATGTTGGAGAAGCGGTGCGGACGGCGCACTACAAGGCGCGAGTATAAGATGCTTCCGCATCTAAAAGGATAACCGTGATTCTTCTCAAATCAAGACACAGCAATAAACAAAGCCAAAGTGAGTGGAAGCCCGCAAGCACGAAGAATAGGCAGATTTCTGTACTACCCAAGAGAGAAAGATATATAAAGATGCAAGGAAAGGCAGGGAGGCTAACCAGACGCACGTCCTGTTTGCTACCCTGTACTAGGAAAAGGATGAAGAGGAGAAAACAGTTTGGAGAGAGAGAGAAGAAAGGCACACACAATCACGAGCACACTCGGGTCAGGCACTGCCCCGTGCTCCCGACCAGGCTGCAGAAATGAGGTGCCTTTCTCCTCTTCTAACTACTCCCACCACCACCACCACTCGGGGTAGTATACGCAGTCTACAGGTGGTCGCTCAGGTTTGTTGTCTTCAAGTAAAGTGGGAGCACTTTAGTCGCTTTCTGCGCAATCGAGGCAGACGCCCAACGTCCCAGTATCTTCTGCACACAGAATGGTCTATAAAGTCTAGTTGCTTCAAAACCATCTGGAGCTGGCATCGCTGCGTGCTGTAGCAAGCGCAGCTGCACATGACGTTTTCGATGGTCTCTTCAGCTCCGCAGGAGTCGCATGTAGAGGTGTCTGCCATGCCCAACATCGCGATAATGCCTGGCTGAGTGATCGCAGCGCCAAAGTTCTTGCCAGACAATTATAAGAAAATCTATTGGTTCAACAGCTCTTCCTTTAGCCAACAGTCGTACGAATGAGGTATCTGAAAGGCTGCGCGGTACTGGCGCACATGGTTGTAAGTGGAGCATTGGTTGATTCGATAGAATGGGATGCAGCTCTCTTCACGACTGCACCTGGCCGGTTATCTTCAAGCAGTTCTTGGCGTACCTCTCTCGCTCAATTAACTGTGGTGACTCCTACAGTTCAGACAGCAGCCGACCATCGATTGCTGATTCCCTTTGCGAGAGGGCGCGGTGATCGCCTTCTCTTCTACACCCTTCTACTATGCGCGGCGCTTCGGAGAGTTTACAGCGAATGTGTCCATTCTCTCTTTTCTAATCTCCTCCTCCCCCAATACCGTATACGCAGTTCCTGCTTTGATGCCCGTGTAAACGGTCCGCATTCTCGCGACCAGCGCGAGTTTTATGGTTCGACCCGACTTCATCAGTCTCGTGGCTCGGCTTGACTTGGAATGGTGTGGATTGTGTGAGCGAGTGAGTTCGCGAAGACAGCGTTTCCTGGAGAGAGCAAGTTGAAAGGAAATGGCTTTTTTTTCTTTCATGAAGATCGATCTTGTGAGAAAGTATGAAGAGTCCACCAGACGTCAACAACAGGTTCTCTTCTCTCGTGGGTAATGAAAACGTAATGAAAGAAGACGAAGAAGAAAGACGAGGAGAACAGTAAAAAGAAGCGTTTACTCTGCCAGTCTTCGAGTCGAATCTCGAGGGTTGCGTCATATGCTTTTTTGTTTTTGTTTTGCTGCGTTTATTACGGATTCAAGCTTCCAGACAGGAAGGAGCAGTGTTTATTTCCCGAAGGTATCCGCGAAAAGTCAGTCTCTTTGTTGATATCTCTATATTTATTTTTGTTCGCCTGCATTTTCTGTTGGTATGGCATGAACCTCCCAACTTGCTTCTTGGTCGGCGCACCTTCTGCCAGATGAATAAACCGTTTTCATTTTCAACCTTATATACTATACTAACGAGGCGCGTTCGTGTCACGTATAATTAATGCATAAGGATCATATATATCTTTATATGGATGGTCCTTAATCCCCCTATCAGACTGCACATTTGTAAAGTTTTATGTGGGACAACGAAGAGCCAGCCACCTAGGGGGGACAGTGGCTAAAGCACTCTACTCTTGACCCGATGGTATTAGGTTCGACTCCGATTGCTCTGGTCGCGCTTTCGATGAAGACGAAAGTGCCAGAAGCTTCTGCACGTGGACCAATGTGTACGTTAAATAACCCTTCGTGCTCGAATATTTTATACAGCCGTCCATTATGATGATTTACCTCGTAATCGTATCATAATTTAGAAATTTGGTTTATTCCACAACATCTGCGCATTTGTAACAAAGACAAGGAATTCACTATTCTTGGAAAGAAATTCCGGGTAAGTGCTACATTATCTGCTGCTTCGACTAGTCTCGCTACCTCGTCATGAATGCCACTCAGCTAGCTAGTGCGCTACAATTTGAGCTTAATTTGTATAGGCAAAAGGTGAATTCGCAGTGCGAACTCTAGAAACACAAAAGAATATAGCGGCATATCCGCGAAGTGAATGATGATGAGTAGGCGAAGCAGTGATATCGTTCGGTGTTACCCTAATCACCTCTGACATTGGCCCCTCACGCATGTAGGTGAGCTACAAAGCGGTGTGCAGTTATATGCAATGTTTATTGGACGCAAATGGTTTGTTGTGTGTAGTTGGGAATTTCGTTTTGCCCTTCACTATAACTGCATTGTGGTATCGGGCATAACCTGAAGTTGGAAAAGAGAAGGTCTGTACACGTTCCACTGGTGGACGTCAGTTGTTTCCAGTCGTACGAACTGCAGTATAGGGCTTATCAAGACGTCGTCGACTGCGCAAGCCAGTCGCTGTGCGTAATTATCATCGTCGTGGCGTAAACGGGGGTACTTCGCACGTGCTGTTCAGCGATGACAGCGAGAGAATGCGTGGTCTGGAACGTGCTTGTTCTTCATCGGCCTCAGCGCCATCGTCATGACGTATAGCGGGTACGTTGCACGCGCTATGCCGCGATGACAAAGATAATGTGTGGTCTTCAACCCATTTTTTATTCATAAGCGTCATCGTTGTCGAGGGATGACGGCGGACAAGGATCGACCCTATAGATCTTCGCCCCTAAAAAAGCACCCGAAAGATCGCACTTATAAAAAAAAACAAAAAAAACAAAGCAAGAGACAAGGAGATGGGCTTGATGATGCGGCGGGGTGGGGGTAGGGGCTTCCATAATGCTTTCCCGTGGGTCGCACGTGGTCGACCTCTGGTTTAGTTGATCTGTTAGCTGAATGAGCTCCATAGAGGGGCTCTAACATTTGAAAATGCAAAGAAGGAGCGGTAGTGTAATGTCGTGCCGTTTCCGGGTTTTCCGCACAATTCACCCCGCCAGCAGTCTGTTCACATGACATCAGCTGAAAATAAACTTTGGGCTGTTCCATACACAAGGGATATCAGTTGTGAACTGTCGGCTATACCCTGATATTCGACGCAGTGTTACGTCGTACGCCCGTTCTGCCTTGTCCCGTGCGACTACTGACTAGAGTCCTTTTTTTTTTTGTCGCTCGCATGGAGCAACCATTTTTGTCAAGGGTCTGCTGATTACGTGAAATGGATTACTATATACGGAAGCATCCAGCCTGAACTTATCACGTGACGGTTACCCCTGTTCGCTGTGACGTAACCATTGCACAGCCCCCACGCTAGCCTGGCCAACAAATAACAACTGGGGTAAGGACTACGTATACTTGCTCTTAACATGGGTGCGAGAGTAGCGATAATCGAGTCTATGGTGCGCGATCAAGCGGTATCACTTTTGTTCTGAGCATTTTCGACTGCGCAAGTCGAGATAAATGGGCGTAGCCGAAAAGCGCGAAGTTCTGATAGTCTCAACGCTTGCCGCTCTGACACTGCCGCGCGTTTTGTGAGTGAGTGGTCAGGAAGAAGTACTACCTGCAGGAAGGGTGGGCAGTCTAGAAATAAATAATTATTGTGTGAGGCTTTACGTCCCAAAACCACGATATGATGACGAGAGACGCCGTAGTGGAGGGCTCCGGAAATATTAGGCTATCTGGTGTTCTTTTAACGAGCGCCGACATTGCATAGTACACGGGCCTCTACCATTCCGCCTCCACCAAAATGCGACCGCCACGGCCGGCATCGAACCCGCGACCTTCCTATAACAAGTGCGCTCTCTCGTCATTGAACGCGGATTGATTCTGGGGCGCTTTCACAAGAGAGCGGGCAGCATGTGATGAAATGACGACTTCGGAACGCCCTCGCAATATTAAAACACAAAACTGAAAAACACGCCCCTCCCAAAAAAAATCATATCCAGTACAGTGACCATGTCTTCCGAGATGACTGTTTTATTTTAGTCGCGCCGTTGTTTAAGGTTTATAGATCCAATTTGTCCCAAATGCTGCTTTCATTGGGGACATAGTGGTCTACACAAGACGAATAAAAGTGGTTCACAGATACCGTAAAACTATTCGCGAAGTGCAGGCGGGGGCCGATAAAAATAAGAGACGTGCGTCATTTTGAAGCTACTGTGAAATGCTTCACGCACAAACGTAGGTGTAGCAATAAGCACCTCGCAAACGACGGTAACGAAATGGCGATGGAAGGAGCGATGGAGGGAAGGGGGGGGGGGGTGAACGGCGTTGAAATGACATAGAGAGCGTCGTTTGCGTGACGAGGCCCTGGACGTCATCGCATTTCCAGGGCGTTGCAGACTACAATGACGCTGCAGCTGCGGTGTACTGTCCCTAACGGCTTCATTGTATTGCGGGCACGACCACTGCTCTTCGACTTTACTTCCAGGGAGACGTCTTATGTACGTCTTTCTGTCGACAGTCCATAGCATTCCCAAGTGGCGCTTCTTACTCATTTCTTCGGGCGATGCTTTGTCGACGTGTTATTTATGGCGTTTTTTTATATAGCATTCCCCTCCCCATTGCAGAGCAAGACTAATGGCATCTTCGAATTCTTTTTACTCACTCGCTTTTTTTTTCACTCATTCGTGAGGTAGGGATGCTGTCGATATAATGTGTTTATCCATATATAACACTTCCGGAAATCCAGTGCGCCATTTTTTGGGGGTGGGTGGGAGGGGGGGAGACACGCATTTTCGGGATGCACTGTCGGCAGCAAGCTTAACTGAAATGCTCCGGAGCGTGGCCTCAGCTGGATGTACTGATGTCAGCCGTGAAGCACTGTTCGCTGTTGCTGATAATGATACCTCGGTAGGTTGGTGTACTACGTCGGCATGCGCTAGTAGCACTTCGGCAACACCCAAAGCAACGTGGTGCTGGTGTCAATCAAACCGTTTCAGGACACGCTGCGAAGCCTTCGAGTTAAGCCTGCTTACTCTACACGACTCGCGCATTGAAAGAGGACAATTTAGAGCTAAAAATGCGTATACTTCAGGCTTTCAACGTCTTCAGTTGGTGTCATATTGACGCAAGTTCTCATGGAACTCGTAGATCACAGGAAACAATAGGAAGCTTTGGAATAGCGTACGCGAAGCTTTGCGTTTGCGTTTCGTGCCACTGCGCGTGCGTTGTTCGCTAGCCGTCTGCGGGCTCCCGTTAGGGGACGGAAATAGCGGATGACCGTAACGAACGCAAACGTAACGAACGTCATTCGAAAACTGCCTATTATATTTACAGATCGCATGCATTCAGATATGACGTTCCGAAAAACTATGCACAACAAACCGTATACTAAATTATTTGGTATCGCCTTCGAATTAGTGAGTATACTGTATACGCCGTGCAAACATGAAAGAGGTTAACAGTGTACCAGCGGCTACGTATGAACGCCGAGCCTCTAGGGTAAGAGCCCTGTGATTTAACCACGGTGACATGGCTGTGGATTTTGACTAGTGGAATGGAATAGCAGCAATAATTACTTGAAGCTGAAGGCATATCAAATTGTTGGACACATTCCACTAACACGCAATTGCTGTCCATTTGGTTAGGTATTACGTGTCATAAATGCGATATGATTACAAAGCACGCCCTAGTGGAAGGCAGCGAAAAATCCGTCCTCCTTGGTTTACCTATCTAAGTACATCAGCCGTTTCACCTCCATCTGAATGCCGGCATTCGATGTCCGGACATTCTTGTCAGGAATTGAGCCCCGCTCGGACTATAGTCGCGAACCACGGTGGGGACGCGTTAATGACGAAGATAACGTAGCACGAGCGGTTTTGAAGGCATACAAAAGTGAAAAATTCAATGGATCGAACATGCACGATAAATGTTTTCTGTTGATATGCCTTATTCAATTCTATGTTTCTCTAATCAGCGTTCACTGTGGACTTTCTGGAGTTGTCTGCTGACATCGCCTCGTGAAAGAATCTCCGAGCCGACGTTTCTTGGAAATGAACTTGACTAATGTAGCTTATTTCAGGGAAGGCTCACTGACGCACACGTTCCCTTTCGTCTTGATATGAAAGGCCTGGTTAATTTAGTGTTCTGTCTTGTTACGATAACGTGAGAGTATCTTGCATTTGTTAAAGAGTGGGGCGCAGCCGCACTAAGAGAAATGGGCTGCCAAGGTGCTGCTTTTTCAAGCCCTGAGCTCATTTTCACAACGACAGCTTTAATAAAGTGGTGGAAAATTGAGGTTGCAGTCTACCTTTTCAAATTTCGCACCGTGCTTCCTGTTGGTGACAAAAGCTCCCTGAAACTTTGCGTGTTAAGCATTAATTCGTCCCCCAAAGACGGGAATTTTACGGTTTGGTAGCTATGACTGTCCAACCGGAGGCTGGCTGTAAATGTCTATGAAGTCAGGGGGATGGGAGCATTATTTTTTTGGCATGCCAAGCGTCTCCTTGTATCAAGATAGGTGTGTTCAGAATTCATTAAAGACTAATGTTCAAATACGAGAAAAATTAGCTTTTTCTTAGGAGTCCGTCAAAGAAGGTCCTGCGTGTACAAGCACGTGAGTTCAAACAATCTTGGAGCTGTTCTAACAACGATTGTCAACACTCTTATGCAGTGTTGTGCGATTAGATTCGACGATATTAACGTACACCAGTGAGCGTATTACAGAATTTCATTTTTTCTACACAATCCCGCTCTCCATTCCGGACTTCTAAAGGCCAGTCGCACCGGGAAAATAGTGGAGCATACGTTCTTCCGAGCGGCCCGTGTCGATGATCGCCAGTGAAAGCAGTCGGTCCGGCGAAGAGTCCAACCATTCAGCCACCGCCCCAGCGCCTTCCTCGGAGCCATGGCCGATGTCAAATCGACAACGTGAAAAAACATGACCGTCACGTAGGCTTCCTAGATGCTGATGCTGATGCTGATGCTGATGACCTCTGATGGGTGGCGCTTACCCACAAAGGGGGATGGGCCAAGAACCGGGCGGCAGGATACTTGAATGAAAACTAAACTAAAAATGAAGCCAATCTGAAAAAGTAGCGTAAAATGATACTACCAAAAAACAAAAATGTGTGCTGAGCAAGCGGTCAAACCATCTTTTGTTTTTGAAAGACATTACTATGAATTATACACTAAAGATCTGAAAAGGTAGTGGTTCACTAGCATGGTAATCTTTTAGTTGCGTTGATGTAGTCAAACACAGCGGAGCATACATCCCTGTGGCAGTAACCAATTGAAGCTCCGCCAAGTGATAAAATTACTGGTAAATTTACTTGTATTCCTAGCTTTTGTAATGGGGCTACTAAAAATCTTTTTCTCTGATAAGAATAACGATGACAGAATAAAAAGAAATGTTCAATGTTTCAATTTTGTTGCACCAAATGCATAGCGGTGACGCCTTGAGCTGAGCTTTATTAAGGTAATAATTTAGTTGTGGAACTGCACAGCGCAATCTGGTATAAGTGACCTCTAACTGGCGAGATAAACACCACTGTTTATTCCAGCAATAGCTCAAATGCTCGAAATCTTTGAAGTTATCCAAATTACCTTTTCCCCATTGCAGGCAAGCATTTCGGAACCTTAGCGCGGTTACGTAAGCCGTATCTGGCAAAACTGGAATGGTGGGCCCACCCAGGGATACTGCTGCTAAAGAGTTCGCCATTTCGTTCAAATATAATCCGCGGTGGCCTGGTACCCATAGCAAATGCAGTTTTTTTACGTTTTTCGGTACTAAATGCCGAAACGTATTCATCAGCTCTGAATTTACTGCCGCAGAAAGTGCATTACAAACTGATAACGAATCTGTAATGATCACTGCTAATGATTCGCTTGAGGGTAATTTGCGTAGATGCTTTAAGCGAGAAAGTTCTACCTCGTGGTATAATATCTTCGTTTTCTTCGTTTCCTTGTTTCGTATTCGATTGTTCATTGGCGATTTTCATCGTCGAACACCCATGCCTCGCTTACCATTTCGTTCTAGTCTCTGTTTGCGTACCTATATCCATCTGTCGTTTTGTAATTGCGTGCAGTACATGTTTCGAGCCGCAGCCGAGCACACACCCGAGCTGTATCTATTGCCCTATCAGCGGGAGGAATGATGCACTGAATGTATTTCGCGCGACGGACATCGCATGCCGATGGCGTGAATGACTTTGTGTATACGTTCGAGAATTCCGACCAAATTAGAGTGGTTTCATGAAGACAACTGGTGAGGGTGCCGGCTGATATATATTGACTAAAAAGGTGAAGGTCTAATAGAATCCTCAGACTACAGAAATGGACCGCCATTTTTCCCGCAATAATTATTTAGTCCAACTGTACCCTATTATCGGCAAATCTCTCAGACTGAATGCTAGCCAATAGTTTGGATCTATATCTATACCTTCAGCACATTGCTGGGCTAATTGGTTGGGGTTCATCCCTCATTGCGCTACGTGTATCTCTACCTCGTGTCCTCGCAACGCGCTATAGCCATATGAATAATGAACCTCATAACAGCTACGGTGTTGAAAAATTCGGCATCGAAAATTCGAAGTGTGAGCGCTATTAATTTTAGCAAGACAAACATGACCGGAATTCACCGGAAAATTTTTCGTTTTTCTGAAGTATGTGCAGTTACGCCTACGGCCCCACCGCGATGGTTTAGTGGCTCATGTGCTAGGCTGCTGACCCGTAGGTTGCGGGATCGAATGCCCGCTACAGCGGCTGCATTTTCGATGGACGCGAAAATGCTGTAGGCCAGTTTGGGTGGACGTTAAAGAACCCCAGGTGGGTTGCAATTTCTTGAGCCCCCACTACGGTGTTTCTCATAATCATATGGTCGTTTTTGGAGGTTATACACCATATATCGATCAAGCAGTTACACCTACGCTTTTTTTTTAATTTTGCGGTCAATGCAGATCCTCTTAGTCTTCCAACCCCAAACGCGCAGTTTTTTTGCACATCAAGACACAGGTCCCACCAGCACAAGCCAACACTTCATCGTACTGCTGCCTCAGGAGGCGTCAGTGTTTGGTTCTCAACTTCATCCTCACAGTGCTTGCTCCAGTCCTTCCTTCGTTCGGCACAGACCGGATTCCCTCGGGACACCTCGCTTCGCGTCGCCGAAAGTTCCACTTCCCCTCGAAACAACTCCCCTTCCTCCCCTCGCCAGCCCCCCCCCTCTTACCACTCTGATGTCACTCACTAATTCGCAGTCGATTGTTTCTCTTCTCAATCACCTCCCATTCGTAGCCGCAGAATCCGATGGCTTCCACGCACAAACAGACACGACTTCCTAGGCTTCGAGACAAGCCTAGCTTGACTGATGGTCGGCCAGCAATCCAGTGACCAAGAGAGAGCGACTGCGTAAGCGGCCGTGCCCGTTCGGAACAAGCGAGAAAAAATAGCGTGTCTTCGCGATGAAGGATGCACCTCGCAAGCCGCTGACAATCTTATCATCATCAGCAGCGCAAGACTACTGCCCACTATTTCCGCGGTAGGGCGAGGAGTCGACACGTTCCTCCCTTTTCTTCACACACTTCGGTCTTCCTCCTATCTATGTCGATTTGTAACGCGTCAGTTTCGACTCGGTTGATTACGCGTCCGTCTCGACTCGACTAGGTTGATTAAGTATAGTGCACGGTGTTGATGAGGTTTCTTTCGTTCACCACGCAAGATAAGTGAATTGAGTTCCGAGAAATAACTTACGGCTGGGCTTTGATATCGAAAACACCGGTGGGAGAGGACCACGAGAGCTGAGGGAAAGCCTCAGTACAGTTCTGCAAAGCGGAACCTTCTATTCACTCTCGCTCTCTCTCCCGGTACCTTTCCGTTCCCCCACCCTTGCAATATTAGGCTTGTTTTTCTCTTCCGCATGCACATGCCCCCTCTTCCGAGTTGGCTATGCTGCGACCAAGCTGGTCAGCTGTGCTGTCAAAAGGCGACTCGGACACAGCCGACTCGATGGTCATGTTGCTATTAGCATACATTAGCATGCAAGAGCGAATCCTTACCATAACATAGACACTTTAAGAAAGGACAGAGTTAAGAGGGACGCTTTCAATACCAGTAAAGAAAAATCAATATGAAGGGGAAATAGGCCCTTGGTTAGGTCAGAGGCTAGTGTAGATGTCTGGGTCGGCTTGCTGTGGGCACTGCGCTAACCTAATTTTTCCCAGAAGAACCTGCACGATGTCCAGAAGGGTGTTCATCAAAGGACGCTGGCTTGTCAATGCTAGCGGAGTCACGTAATGTGCCATCCTAGTTCTTTAGTGCGCAGCACTTGAGGGATTCGCTTCGTCGTCCATCTTCTGTCTCAGGTCACATGGTCACGCCCTGTTCGGCACAGGCATAAAACACGACCAGCAATGCTTAAAAACGGTGGAACATAAACTAAGGAGGTGTATAATGATATAAACTCAATATTTTATCGCAATAATCTAGCTGAAACAGCGGAAAGCGCGTCTGAAGCTAATGGCTGATACCCGCGATGCGCGAGAGATGGCGCCACTGCCATGGCAAGCGTGCGATTGCCAAAGTTGCTCGTGCTACGCACTTCCCCTGGTTTCACAGTTGTGTAGCTGCGTTACTCGCAGGATTTAGAACTACGCCAAGACCTAAACGGTGACTACATGACATTGGCGTTAGAATAACTGCGAATTTTTCTTTCCTCCATGTATAGAAATTACTGGCTAACATAGTTCGCAGTAAGCCAGCTAAAACGAGGAATCACTTACGTTTAGACAATGTAAGCCAACACTTGCTCATATTAGTCACAGCTTTGCCAACCTTAGTCAATGCTAATAAGTTCTAATATTACACAGGTAAACATGGCATGCGAGGTCATACCGTAACCTACGCATTCAAGTGACGTCACTGACGTGTGTGCGTGTGAAGTCAATTGCGACATTACTCTCGGTTACATACCTGCTCGCCAGAATGGCTTGAACGCAGCTGAAAGAATGCTTTACTCAATCAAAATTATGCCATCTCCCGCTATTGGGAACCATATGTGAACGGGAAGCAGCGGAGATATGGTGAGTGGCACCCGCAGAAGCTCGTCTACGTCGCCTTAAGCAAGTGCACCAACATTCAGAACATCTACACGAAAACGCTGCCGGTGACCACAGCAGTGAACGCTGTCAGTGGCCAACGCTGTCGGCGGCCATGACTATAGCACTGCTCACCAACCGGTCCCTCAACGCACACGCCAGAGACATCGGACGTGATGCCGTGCTAACCAAAGCAGACACGCTCTGTCTCAGGGAAACGTGGAATGCGACAAGATCGACGATCGATGGCTACGAAGTGATCGTGTGTACTGATGAAGCCTTTCGTTGCCTTCACTGCCGACTCGGGAGTGAAAGGGGGGAGCGTAGGAGAAGAGAGAAAGGGGGGTATGCGCATGCGCAGTGGGGAAGTGGGTGCGTGAGGGTATGATTGACATGTGGGGTTTAACGTCGGAAACCACCACATGATTATGAGAGATGCCGCAGTAGAGGACTCCGGAAATTTGGACCATCTGGGGTTCTTCAACGTGCACCCAAATCTGAGCACAAGGACCTATACAGTATTTCCGCTTCCACCAGAAATGCAGCAGCTGTAGCCGGGATTAGATCCCGTAACTTGCGGGTCAGCAGCCGGGCATTTTAGCCACTAGACCACCGTGGCGGGGCGTGCGTGAAGGTAGAATGGACAGAGCCTCGAGCAAAAGATGCTTCGCTTATAAAAGGGGTGCGATTTAGAGCACTATGTATCCGTCCATGCGAGTCATTATTGCAGGCGGCTCGCAGTACTAAGTACTGTTACGCTTGGCTCAGTAGTTTGGCTGGGCAGACACCATTGTGCGTAAGCCTGTCTGCTAGGATGCTTTCATCCCCATCGGCGCCCAGTCAGTTAGACGCTGTTCTGTAGGCGTTACAGGTAGTGGTAGGGTCCAACGAAAGCTTCGCGAGACAACCCTTTGGTTGAACGGGTTCGAACAGCGTGGGACGGCGCCACTGTGGCAGTTCTCATAGAGCCAACCTCTGGACTCGGCTGTCGTCGCCGACGCGAAATCGTCACAAGAGCACCGATTGTCCGGAAGCGTGGGAAGGCGTCGCAGTCGCAGTTCTCAGGGATTGAGCACCTGGCCTGCATAGTTCGGAAAACTTCTGGCAACACTGTAGCAGAACGCTGATTTGGACCACTGCTGCCGTTCGTGTCAGCGGCCATCGCCCCGGAGGAGTTCAACTTGCCCCCTCCACCGGACTCTACCTCCTCGCCCTTCGACGTCTTCAAGACGTGGGCCGGATGCGTGATTTTGAGGTGCACACGTGATGCCATTGGACCTTTTCGCCCAGCCGAGTGATTCACTATATGAAACCCTTTCTGGTGGGTGGACCACTGAGACTTTGTCACCTGTTTAGTGGCAAGAGTGGTCACCGCCTTCTTCGGACCTCCGTGTAAGGAGACGGCGGGCTATAAAAGTGGAAGACATTTTGTAAATAATCGATGAATCTCTGTTGTATATAGAGCTGAATCTCTGTACAATTCCTTCTTTCAACTATCATGTAAATAAACCTTCGTTCTATTTCTCTATAAACGCTTCCCCTCACTGGCGAAGATCGGCTATGCGTACGACGGCGGGGAGCCAGCTACCGTAAAGAAACCCGCCGTACCTGCCATCGACCTCATACCCTTTACAGTACGTCTACTGTTTAGAAAACGTTTGCGCGATGTACAAACAGACGCGCCCGATCAATACTTCTATTATCTATAAAGTAAAGAAGTTTAAACTGAAGAGCTCATTTTTTGTTAGACACAATATTAATGAGAACTAACAGACAATGATACCAAGAGAAGTGAATAGGATGTCATTGTGTGTTTAGAAAAAGTGGTTAACGATTCAAAGTACTTTGTACTGAACTTCGGGAGAGCGCAAAGCCGCCTCCAGGGCCTTACACTTCAAGAGGTCGTGTTGACAAAAATGACGCCGTGAGTGAGTTCACGAAGACGTTTCTCCACGCCAGATACAAAGTTCTATTGAAAATAAACAGCAGCGTGTGTTTATAAATGGTGTTCAACAATTCTGAGCACTTGGCACTCAACTATGGGAGAGCAGTGAGCCGTCCCTACGACAACTAGTACCTAAAAGGATATGAGGAAATGTGTGTTTAGAAGTGGTTAACGACTTAGAGTACTCGGCACTCTACTATGTGATAGCTGAAAGCAGTTCCGGTGTTGTAGGGATAGAGAAGACCCAAAGAAATGCACATTTGCGCCAAAGTTATACCACGAAGCGGTATGGCTCATTTTATTTACTTTGTTAATTTGTAACTACTCAGAACCACAATAGCTGCTTTGGGTACTTACTTGGAAATATTCAACCTATTTTCTCACCACTTGCAAAACCTGTGATGTTTTAAAAACAACAATAAATAAATACCGCGACGACACTTTTCCATTAAACTGGTATTTTTGTTAGAAAACGTGCACATCCAGCAGGAAGGTAGAGATAAAGTGGCTTCGGTATAAAACAAAATGACAGCGTATCCACGGGGTGAATGATGGAGAGTGGGGCGAAGCATCTGTTCATCCATTCGTTCTTGCTTCCGTCCATCCATGCGTCCGTCTACACCGTCCGTGTATCCATCCGCCCGTCTGTGCGTGCGTCTGTTCGTGCGTCTGTTCGTGCGTCCGTCCCTGCGTTCGTCCATGCATCCGCCCCTGCGTCCGTCCATGTGTCCACCCGTCCGTGCAGCTATCCGTGCGTCCGTCCATGCACTTGTCTGTATGTCTGTTCGTCCATCTAGTCAACACTCCAAGTACCACCATCTCGCATCTTTTCATCATATACTCCGCATAGAGAAGCACTGTCATCCAGAGGACATTCCAAGGACTAAACGAGAGGTGGCACACGCACACTTTCTTACGGCTTGCGCTTGTTGTCTACTTCCCACCTTTAACCACCACGAGTTCATGGTATATACTAGTTAACTGGCACTGTGGCCCAACGCTCGCTATACCTTTCTAAAACCAAGGAGGTTGCGCCCCAGCAAGTATTAGCAAGTATATTACTTGCTAGGAGGTTGCGGCCTAGCAAGTATAACCTAGCAACCCTTTCTTGTCAAATAGTGCTCAATGTACATGCCAATGACTGCTAATGGGGAATGAGGGAAAGGAGAACGCGGCTTTTAGTTAATGCGCACGCTGCGATTTCGTTATTGTTCAACAACGCGCACAGGAGAAATCTCCCACCAGCACCACCTTGCAGGTCAAAGCGTAAGACACGTTACGTACTTCGACGAGGGATGAACGGGTGCCGCCTTAAGGAGCTTCGCCCCTAGAAGGTAACACCAACTCATCACGACACATCAATTCTTACAGAGCAAAATGTCTCCATGCCATGTACGTGAAAAGTCCCAGTGCGTGTGGCCCCAGCAATTTGGCGAATTCCACTAGTTCGGACTGGTGCAATATTGTAGGTTATAGCCTAACAATAAATGTAAGCTCCACCCATAGTCGTCACTGTTCCATCCAGGCCGAATTTGCATAAATGACAGTGCATTATTTACGTGGCGTCAGGCAGATTTCCTGGAAGTCTATTCACATCACACGACCCACTGGCCTGTTATTCGCGCTTTCTTTATCCATCATGCGTGCTGGCTCCAGGGTCGGAGCCCTTGCGTTTGCAGGGCTAGTACTTGCACTGCGGCTGGCTTCGGTTGTTGTAAAAGGAGGGAGGGCAGGGGGTGGCGTTTCGCTTGGTGCGCGACACCTGCGATGTAAATTGTGGTGGGCATAGCCCTCAGTTGCTAGCAGTTTCTGTGGCATTATGTAGCAAATGTTACATCGCTGAAACTGCGGATAGACAAAACTTGAAACGCAGTTGGCGTTGCTTCGACACGAAGCTTTGCCACGAATTCTCCCTAGGCAGGATTATGTAGCAAATGTTACATCGCTGAAACTGCGGATAGACAAAACTTGAAACGCAGTTGGCGTTGCTTCGACACGAAGCTTCGCTCCGAATTCTCCCTAGGCAGGATCGTAACCACCGATTCATTCTTTAAACCCGAGAGTGTTGTAAGCCGGGGTCTATTACGGCTCCACTGGAGTATTTTCGTCCCTGATATGATGAAAAATATAGATTAAAAATGGCAAGTAAGCAACTAGAAAAATAACTTCTGCCTCCTGGAGTCGTTCTTACGACACCTCGCTCTTGAGCGCGCGGGAGCGTCCTCGCTTATGAAGAAGTCTGGTGGGAGTGAGTATTGCAGTCGTTGGCGTACGTAATGTTGTGTGACTTCGTGATATGTGAGAAGTGGGGAACCTGGCTCTTTGTTGGCCGCCTCACTGCGCGGGGCTGCTCGGAAGGTGAGTTTTCGAACAGCCGCATGAGCACGTTCATTATCCGACAGTGAGGCATGACCAGGGGTCCAGAGCAGGTGTATGATGTGGCTGTTGTGTGAAGTAACTTTGGATGTGCGTAAGACAATAGTACGGGAGATTTTTGGAAGTGCCGTGGCCTAGCTGTTAGGAAAGCCCGACATGCCACTTGCGAATGGGTGATTATGTAGTATGTTTCCAGTGGGAGGCACACGGTGTGTTGTATCGCCAAGGTAGCCGCCAGGATCACGCCCCAGTCGGTGGCTGAAGACTCGGGCGAAGGTAACTCCGATCCCTGCAGCGTCGGCTGTTGCGAAAAGAGCGTGCCGCTCCACATAAAGTTACAACTGTTAGCAATTTTAGCTCGCCCTCGTTCTGTATACACTTGTGCATTCGTTCCTTGCGACCATCTTTGTGTTCGAACAGCGCTCTTTAAGTGTCGAGTTTCCACTTTAGTTCGTCCTCCCTGTGGATCCTTTCCAGAATAAATGTAAACTCCGCTCATAGTCATCACTGTTCCACCCAGGCAGAATTCGCATGAGTGTCTTACTGAGTTACAGTGGATTGTTTGCGTGATGTCAGGCAGATTTCACAGAAGTCTGTCGAAGGCACACGACCCACTGGCCTCTTGTTCTCGCTTTCTTTCTCCGTCAAGCGCGCTGGCTTCAGAGTCGGAGCGCGTTGCACTGCGGCTGGCTTCGATTGTTGTAAAAGGAGATAGAGGGGGGAGGGGGAGTGGCATTTCGCTTGGTGCGTGACACCTGCAATGTAACTAGTGGTGGGCGCAGCCTTCGGGTGCTGTCCATTTCTGTGGCATTATGTAGGAAGTTGTGCATCGCTAAAACTGCGGATAGACAAACTTTTTTTTGCGTCGTAGTGGCCTATTGAATAGAATATAGCACACCAGCTCACTTTTTTTCTTTTCTCTTTCGCGCATCTATTTCGCTCTTTGCTTTTTTTTCCATCTTTATTCCCCATTCTCCCTTACCTTAGTGCAAGGTAGCAAACCAGATGCTCCAATTTCTGGTTAACCTCCCTGCCTTTCCCTCATTTTATTATCTCTCTTTTTAAACCCGAAAGTGTAGTAAGCCGTGGTCTATTACGGCTTCATTGGAGTATTTTCGTCCCGGATATGATGAAAAATATACATTAAAAATGTCAAGTAAGCAACTAGAAAAATAACTTACCCCTCCTGGAGTTGTTCTTACGACACCTCGCTCTTGAGCGCGCGGGAGCGTCCTCGCTTATGAAGAAGTCTGGTGGGAGTTAGTATTGCTGCCGTTGGCGTATGTAATGTTGTGTGACTTCGTGATACGTGAGAAGTGGGGAACCTGGCTCTGTGTTCGCCACCTCACTGCGCGGGGCCACTCGGAGGGTGAGTTTTCGAACAGCCGCATGAGCACGTTCAATACCCGACAGTGAGGCATAGCCAGGGGTCCGGAGCAGGTGTAGGATGGGGCTGTTGTGTGAAGCATCTTTGGATGTGCGTAAGAGAATAGTATGGGAGATTTTCGGAAATGCCGCGACCTAGCTGTTAGGAAAGCCTGACATGCCACTTGCGAATGGGTGAGTATGTAGTATGTTTCTACTGGGAGGCACACGGTGTGTTGTATCACCAAGGTAGCCGCCAGGATCTCCTTTCCTCTCGCCCTTTCTGATTGAGCAGAGCGTTGCATATTTTTAGCTGCTTGTCGTTCTTCGCGCGACATTACAATTTCTTGCTATAACATTTTTTTTGGCCTTGTGGGGAAACGATGCCCAATAAACATTCACCTACTTCTGCTGACGCAATATGCAATTTACAACGTGGATACGTAAGCACGTGCGATTCTTTCGCCGTGATGCGGTGCACTTTCTAGCACACGTTGAAACTGGAAACACCGAGCCCCATGCTGCAAGCCGTGGGCGTGCGCAACGACAAAGGCGCTTGGTATGAAAGAAGCAAAAGAAGTGATGCGCCATCCGGGCGCGAGGTGTCGCCAATGTATCCAACGGTGGCTGCAGCACTCGACATGGAAGACCCGCGCTGAGGAAGAAAAAGATACACGCCTGTCGAATTTCCCTCCGTGCAACGGCAGTTGCGGCGGTTCTTAATTAGATTGGCTGCGGCTGAGGGAAGCGTGGCATTCTGTCTCTGGTGTGTGCTGGCCTGAGTAAATCTGTGCATCAGCGTGGAAACCTCATAAAAGGTTTGTGTTACTGCTACGCTCTGCAATACAATGACAGGCGAGGGTTATTTTTATGACTATGCTAAGATCTCAAAATGTTAGTGCAATTAAAAATTGCCAATATTCCCGCTTTATGGGGTATAGTTCTCACCTTATTAACGGGGGCGAATATTTAAGGTTTCTAATCCTAATGCATCGTCTGCCACTCAGTCGTGCGTCTGCTGCATATGTTGCCTTGCAAATCTTAGAAAGTTCCAAATAGTTCTCTGATATTCAGATTATGTGAATTACCTGGGTTTTATCTTGACATTGGTCTGTTGTGTCTTTAGGGACGAAGCTGCTTAGGTTGTAGGTTAGTCTCGCGTCCGCGTAGCAGCCACCACTAGTACACAGAGCACTCACTAGATGACGCCGTGGCACTCGCACCTAGTACTTTGATTGCTCACTAGATGGCGCTGCGCGGCTTGCTCCACTCCGATGCTTGGTGCTGTGTGATAAGAGACCGCGTTCGCTCTTGCGTTAAAATGCGTTCGCTCTTAGCGCGCTTCCTCTTTCCCCGGCAGTCTGTGTGCTTCGAGTATGAGCGACGAAGAAATGGTGGTAGAGCTCGGAAAACGACTGCAGCGCGTGCTCGCCGCCTTTTTCATGACGATGGATTGAGCAAGATTTACGGAGGATTCACGGTTTACCAATGTACCTTCGGAGCTTCGCACACTCATCATCATTCACTCCGTGGACATGATGTCATTTTGTAAAATCTGTGCTTACTTTTGAAAGCGATCTTCTTTATGGCTAGACGAAAGGATAATTCAGTGGTCGTATGTTCGCAGAAAACTCATCATGAATAGGTGTGTGCCACAGAAATGAGGCAAACCACTCTAGTCGTTGTTGGTTCTATCAAATAATCAAAAATATGAATGAACATAATAAATATCACAAGTCTTCTAAGGAACCGAACATAGACTTCCTTAATTATCGTACCAGATGATGTCATCAGAAGCTTAAGATGTTTGGCGGCACAGAAAAAGGCATCGAACCTAGAAACCAGGGCTGCGCCTGCAGTAATTCAATTCTGGAGGAATCAGAAATAGCGCAATACACTAAATCACGAAAGATGTTTTTGAGTTACTGTTAATCGTTATGGTTCGCTTCAATAAACTTGTTTCCATTTTGGCTGGAAAATATTTATGGTAACCTATTTGCTGCAGTTACACTGCAGCATTCAAAAGACTGCTTGCCGGGAAACATGAGCACCATTGAGAAAATTTTAGTGGATTTTCATGTTTTGTACGGATCCGACGTTTGAATTCCGTAACACATGTGTTTTTTTTTAAATTCTGTGTTACATAGAATTTTGTATTAAGAAACTTTGACAGAGACCGTGGTTGACCTACTATGTGCCTTTGTATAACATCATGTGTTTTTTTAATATGCGATGAAGATTGTTGTGCAAGAGCAAAATAGTAGGCGGCGCAACGCATTGTCACCAACTTTTCCTCACATGAATTTTATAATAATTAGGCATCAAACACACGTGGCAAATCCATGATTTTGAGAATTTCGGAAGTACAGCTTGAAACACCCAACAGACACAAAATTTAAAATTTTCAGTGAGAGTAGGGTGGGTGGCACCAAAGCCCTTCAACTCCTCCACTGCCACCCTCCTGGTTGGACTATATTGCTTACCATATAACAAGATTTACACTACACGAGGTGCCCAATGTATGGGCGCCAGCAGAAAGTGCTTCAACAGAACGGCATTCCGGGCGTGCTGGTGGTCGAAAGCGGTGCAGCGCACGAAAAAAGGAAGCCGCCTACACACAGTACCGCTGCACGGTTCTATAGGCTCGAAGCACGCGCCATGTGCGAACCTAGACGCGTTGCCGCTCTTCCCGTTCCTCGAGTGCACAAGCGTGTCGAAGCACGGAGGCCGGTACCGCGCCTCTCCTCGTGGCTCCATCGTACGAGTGCTTCAACGTACCCGCGCTCCGCAAATGTGCCCGTGGTTTGGACGATGCCCTTTTCGCGGTTCGCGGGCTCTGCATGCGCTCAGCCGCCTTGCTTATGTACGTTCCGACGAGAGTGTCTTTCCGGTGGCTGCTCAGAGCCTTGTCTCCCCATCCGGCGTATATGTACATACGCACTTAGTTCCCAGCCGTGGCAGGAGGTTGTAGCGGCTGCGATGGCGTGCACCAGCAAAGTATACGGTTTACGCTATAGTGGTCGTTGTTTCTTTTGTTTCTCGGACGACAACGTTGTGGGTGGAAGATTTTGTAGACAAAATGAGCGCATGGCTGTATAGCCTTGTGGGATATGCATGCGGAAAGTTGGCACCTACTTTCCGGCACAGTGCTAAATGTAACGGGAAATGAAAGCGACTCATAAAACAGACTCGACTGCATATCTCTACCCGAAGAAAGGAGTTGCCAAGAATTATTTTTTTTGCAAAGGATACTTTCTCTTTGATAAAACTCATTATCAAACTTATTGTTACCGAGTTATGTTGCATTTTACAGATCATTCGTCAAAGTTATGGTCAAATTCAGAATTTGTGACGGTTTTACAGATTCTCTGTATCTTTCACTGTATTTTAGGCGAGGTAACTAAACAGTGTCAAGACCAGAGGCAGGGTGGGCACAGACTGAACAATCGATGCATGCGCTGCATCATACGCTCGTTCATTCAGATTTCTCGGGAGCGCAAAAAAAAAAAACTATCCGAACCAACGAAACGCTGGATTGTGGAAGCCATCAAGAGAATAATAAAGAAGTACATATTAGATGAAAGCGCTTTATTATTATATATTAGATGTGCTTCAAGAAGGCGTAAATGCAAAAGAATGATTTTTCGTATAAAGGAGTCCAAAAGCCGCAATTTTCGTCCTTTGTGACTTAGTTCACTATGTGAGCGTGGCTCAAGAGCCTCATGTCTTAATATAAAACATGCTCTGAACCTGTAGCTTAATAAAGACCAACGATGCCACATTTGTTGGTGACCACTTCTTTCTAAAAGCCCGTGACATGTTTCAGCTGTCTGCGAACGTTTTCGACACTTTCTGTTCGGCGTGCTCAGAAGAACTTCTGAATACACGGATGGTGGCAAATTTAACAGAAGTAACGATAGTTTGATGGCATTATTCATTGGATACGCTGGCCGGGATCACAGAAAGCGCCTGAATGATCCAATTTTCCGTATTGAAAATTGATTAAGAACGATCTTTTACTACTTCCTTAACATTACAGAGCCACTATATGGATGCGCTCAAAGACGTGGATTATGACGTGTTGGGTGACCCAGCAGAGATGGAGATCACAGCGGAGCTGTTTCATTCTAACCTGTACCGTAGTAGTAGTAGTGACCGTTCGAAAAAAATCTTCCCGGTTTATCCGCCTCTGACTTATCCGGTAAATCACGTCAGCTTGATATTCCCAACGAGGTACAAGCGTGCGCAATTCAAGAAAATCGCGTTATCTGGCTAGCCACTGATATAGACACGCATACTGTCCTAACCACACGTTATTTTGCGAGCCAATCGTATTGACTCGCGTGTCGGCACCGTTTTCAGTGACGAAGACGCGGCGTGCCGAGCTCGCGTATATAGCAGAGGCCATAGAGTTTCCTAAAATTGTCCGGAAGAGAATTAGGCGCTGCGATCGTTCGGTCACCATGAAAATGATGGGTAAACTTCCCTAGTCTTTCTAATTGCGTATTTCGAACGCACTTGTGACTTTTTTTTATTGCTGTGTTTTTGTTTTGTTTTGAATAAATGAGCGGACCCTTGTGGAGTTCTGCACCCGATTGGAACTGGTGAGCCAGAAAAGATTGAGGTGGCGAAGTGCAATCGCGGAACTTTTGCTCATTGTAGTTTCCCGGAAAAAAGCATCTCCAGGCGAGGCGAAGCCATGCGAAGCCAACCGAAGCTGAAAGTACGAAGATTAGAGAAACTTGTGTACTACCCATCATTCCCATGCTGAATGAAGCGCCATGCGTTGAAGCTTCTACAGACACTAGCGCCAGAGTTCCCTTTAGTGTGTATATAAGGAACTTTATCACAGAGGACAAGCGCGAGCGTAGAGCTGATTACTCTGAAATGCGTACCTGCGAAGCCGAGGCAACACGGCCACGAGAGGACGCCGCCCCTTGTAGAGACAGCAAGGACCACCGCAACGAAAGCCTCAAGGGAGATCTTCACTGTATGACCACGCTCACGTAGTGTATGGGCCACAGATTTTTAACACAGAGTACAGAGTGCTCTCAATCGTTAACCCTTTTTTCTAAACACACATAGAAGCTGCTCGTGCAATGGCAGAGGATATAGTGTCAGGGAACTTCGGTAACGCTGGTATAGGCATCATGAACTGGTATACGCCACAGACATTGGCATAAATGACGCTACTAATCACTGGTCATTAAGGGTAACTAACTGGATTCCCAGAGAAGGCAAGCGGGTTAGGGGGAGATAGAAGGTTAGGTGGGCAGATGAGATTAAGAAGTTTGCGGGTATAAATTGGCAGCAGCAAGCACAGGACCGGGTTAACTGGCGGGACACGGGAGAGGCCTTTGTCCTGCAGTGGACGTAGTCAGGCTGATGATGATGATGATGATTATGATGATGATGATGATGATGAATCACTGGTCCACTAATAGTCAAGGCGACTCTTTGCCCAACAAGCGCGTATGAGCCATAGAAGTCTGCATGCGGCCTATCCGAAAAGTATCGTCATCATGATCGCGTATGTGACACAGATATGGGGTAAATGCCATGATGCACAACTTCCACTAAAGAGGAGGACGGCAATAGTTATGCCAACAAATGATCTACGCGTTACAGTCGTGATATCACTGTCACTTGGTGGTCATGAAAGTTGGTGGATATACTAGCACACCAAAGCTTAAGCAATAATAATGAAGGAGCAGTGATGCAACCTACATATCGGAACACCTTAAGGGACGGCTTCTTTGTAAGCCTGTGTACAGGAGTGGTATTATGAAAATGCAATTTGAGTATACTACCACATCTAATCTTCGCAATCTAGATGACTTGCAAATGATAGATGTATTATAGTCTGGTGAAGGGAAGACCACCGGATTTTCCGTCCAATTGGTGTCTTCAAAGCGGAGCTTGTTGAATTTTATTGCTTTACTTCATTCTTCTTCAACGGGTCCGGACGCCAAGATGGGACGTCGTCCGTCCTTTTCATTTGGGCAGTCACGCGATAGAGTGGCGGCTATTTAAATGCTAAACGAGACCAACACAGACATCGGGCTTCGGGCCAACTGCTCGTTTCGCCGCATACCGCAGCCAACTCTTGACACACCGCTTGAAGCCGAGGGGAGGATCGGCTTTGGCGCGCCCGTTGTCCACAATGGCCTGGCAGGGCAGGGACACAGAGCGGGCCGCACCGTCACAGAGCGAGCTCGCCGCGGTTATTTTGAGCCCGCGGCCCGTCCCTATCGCGCTAGGAGGGGGGTTCGATGTTTTGCAGGACCGGTGGTGCGGGCGAGAACGCCAAAACAGGAGGAGCCCACGCTACGAGCCCGAACGCAATGAGTGGCAGGCAGGGTGCAAAATATAACCAAACACAAAATATGTTTACGAAAGAGAAAAAAACAAGTGAAATAAAATAAAATACGTGTTCGCGAGGGTCGTGCATTGAAGATCATTGAACCTTGGTTTGCAGGCAGGCAGCTGCTCCCTTTAGTCATTTTCTCATACCGTATAGTATTTCTTGAACTTAATTTTCAGAGACTTCTTCTTTTTCATGCTCTCTTATATTCCTTGGCGTCAAGATTTGTCTCCAGTTTCCTTCTTACCGAGTTGCTCTTGTTTTGCTAGCTTCTTTTCTTTTTCTTCTGGCTTTTTTCTTCCATGTTGGTGTGTATTATCCTGTTCTTCCTATTCGTAGTGTTTTCTTCTTCTTCTTCTCCTTCTTCTCTTCTCACGGATCTTGCCCAATGCAGAGGATTGGCAGAGTGTTAGGTGTTTTTTTTGTTTTTGCGCAATACTACTCGTATATGCTTGGGATAGGTTGCACAGCAAAATATTACTGAATATTAATATTTATTGTTTAAAAGAATAAAGAATTTAGCCCTATATTCTTTTAGTCTGACTGATAAATTACTCTACGGCGTAGTAAACATCCCTGTGATTGTAGCCCAGAGTAGAGGCGCCGAACGATAGAACTGATTCGGATATTTCCAGACCCAAGTTCGAAGAGGTGGTGCCATGAATATTCTTCTCAATGACGTATACCGGTGACAGGATAGAAAGTAATGACTCATTGTTTCCTCCTCCTTATAGAAGCTACACAGAGGAGACAACGCTTGACTTGCTCTATGCAGGTAAAAGTTGAGGGAGGTAACCCGGCAGCGAAATTTGGCCATGGCCACTTCCATTATTCTCGACCGCGATAACTCACTGTTCCAGAGAAATACGTGCTTATATTCTGGAGAAGCTGTCAAGACAGAATCTGATAAGCATTTTTTGAAAGTTAAGGTGCGGAATTTCGCAATTGTAATGTATGTTGACCGTTGAAAATCAAAATGATTGGCATCAAAAGCACCGCCTCTGCTAAAGAATCAGTGCTTTCGTTTGAAAAGAAACCCTGAATCATAGTTCGTTTTTTTTTTCGTACTAACTTCCTCTTGTTATTCTTCGATACTTGTTTTGTTCAACGCCATGGACATGAGGGGGTCCGAAGTGACTTATAGATTTCTGCTTGAGATGCTGGAATGCTCTCTTGCCTCACGTCAATGGTTTGCTGCACAGGTGCTCGACGTTGCATAAATAAAGTACCGTACCAATTCTGTGTAATGGCCAGCAGTTGGGTTGTGGATCGAGCATCAAACACCACGGGACGGTTTTAAGCTCTCCCATAGTAGAGTACCTTTAGTACTCTGAATCGTTACCCATTTTATCTAAACACATAGAGGCAGGGTTTTGTCCAAGGTTGGACGTAATCCACTGTGAACGAGACGGCTTTATGCTCTCCCATAGTAGAGTACTTATAGTACTATAAATCGTTAACCACTTTTTCTGAACACACATCAAATATTTCTGTAATGAGCCTCGTACGGTGTTGCTACGAGTGATATTGTTCGAGCCAGTTGCTATGGTATACCTTTAATTAATTTTAATGTATTAAGGGGAGGCCACCTAATTATCTATAAAGGATAATTGCTGAATAAGGTGACGCGAATGTGATGAGAGGTTGATTGGAGGTGCATTAAATAAGAAACACAGCAGGCTATTGCGAATGGAATGTTAAAAAAAACTAGTGTGTATTAAAGTGAATCAAATGCGGGCAAGTACTTTGGTGACCAAGTCTATGTATCTAGTATGAATGGGGGTATACCTAGGTGGTCGAAAAACATCATGTATAATGGGAAGTAGCAGTGCAATCGACTGAGACTATCAGCGCGATTTAAGGAGGTATTGCGAGAACATAGGTTGTTGTCATTGCTCTCCGTAGCTAACGCTACGCCCAACATACTAAAAAGCATGATAATAAAAAAATCGTAAATGTTATTATTGACCGGTACGTTTTCTCTTGTCTCGCGCCTTGTGCCAGGGAAGTCATCGCTGCCAGGAAGACCTACCCGAAAGCACCTCAAGGTGGGTGAGCGAAATGAAGAATTATGGTCGAAGCGGAGAACTTGATCCTTGACTTCACTGTCTCGTTCGGACACTCGCCCATCGGCCTCCGTTTGCCCTGGTGTCAAACAGAAAGAAGGACGCACGAAATTAGCGCAAACATATACGCAGGACAAGCGTGAACAATTGTCCTAATTCATACTTGTTCGTGTGCGAGTGGCGCGCTCCTTTGGTGAACGTGACCGCGGCAGCGAGCGAAGTGACCTTCATGCTCTCTATCTTCTAAGCAATATAGCACGATAGATATAAAGCGCCCCAATCATGAGAAAGCGCACGCGTATGATTGACAACGTCCTGTGGAGGCGCGCGCGCATCGAAACGTGTGGGGCGACGACCTTCAAAGGTACCTGCAACACTTTTGAGCATGGTCAGAAAGCGCTGCCGGTCGATAGAAGCTCCGAGAACGTGTGAGCCAAATAAGATAGCGCTACATGCGGCCGAGAATTCACAGCATATTATGAAAGTCAGCTAAAAATAGCTTTGTCATTTCTCGACAAATCACGGAATAAGCCCAAAAATCACTCGTAGTAAGCCCATCTGTCAGCCATTTGCCGATTTGAACATATCGCGCTCAGTTGTTACAGAGGTCGCCGCGAGAGGCCATCACTTGTCCACGCGTGCGCGCGCAATCGCACTGACAAAGCCGCGTATTCGAAGAAAAAAAAGAAAATTGTGCACAAGGTCATTAGGCGCGAGCGACTTTTTTTGTTTGCCCCTCCCATCCCTCCCTGCTTAGCTTTCAGCGCTTTCGTCGGGACGAAAGAAGAGAGAATGCGATTGCAACGTGCGACAAGTCTTTGTAACTCAGCTCGTACCGGACCGATTCTTAAAACTTTTGCGTCGTTGAATTTGTGAGGCAATACGCTTTTTAAGTGAGTTAATTCCATGGTTACTCAAAAAAGTGTTTCAGGGCCCCTTAAAAGCACGCCGTCCACGCCAGCTCGGTACTGATTGAGAAAACGCGCTAAAGTTGCTGAGCTTTGTGGACCACCGACGGTATAGAATGTATATAACTAGCTTGCCTTAAGTAAGGGCCGGGCAAGCAGATGTAGTCGAGTGTGTTCGTACGTGTTAGAAAAAAAGGGGGGGGGGGGCAGGGCCAGTGTGCCTAAACCTGGGCGCGCCTCTTCTTGGCAACGCTGGGTGCGTGACGTAATTCTCATTCCTACTTTATCTATTTCTGCATACTTGACGTTAACGGTGGTAAGGCAATATATAATCGCGCTAAAAATGTTTTCCGCAGATCCATCTTAAGAGGGGAAGCACTCGTAATAAATCAAAGGAAGAAAAAAGACTAGCCACATAAAAAAAAAAAAAACGCGACCAGTATCTCGCGCGCTAAAAAAAGCCCAGCCGCACGCACGTACGTATGTCGTCTGCTTCGGGCACGCGGAATCACACCGTTACAGCCCCCATTTCTCGAGAACCGCAGTTTCGTACACGATGACGAAACGCCCATAACTCAATGTGGGGAGCGGCGCGCTTGCTGTAGCGTGCCGCATACGCTGTACACACTTAAAACGGTCATTCTTTTTCACCACCCCTACTTCCTTTTCTTTTCTGTATTTTCATGCGTCTCTATGTCGACACTCGCGTCATTATGGAAGCCCCCGTCTGTCCTCCTTTAGCCCTAAATGTTTTATGCCAGAACTCCTTTCCCCCTTTCCGCTGTTTTTAGCGGAGGCAAGTGGAACTGTGTTGGGTGACGGGGTGACAGTATAAACCCAAGCACCTCCTCTTCTCGTTTGCGTTGTTACAATCGGGCATTTTTTCTTCTGTTCACGCGTAAGACTGGCTTGGAGAGCAAACGGGGACTTGTATGCGACATGTCTCACTAAAACGGTGCAACGCTTAAGGACGGCTGTGTCATCGTTGGTTAGCGGTGTCTAAGAGAGCTGTAAAAAGGACGGCACTGAAGTTACGATTTTATGTTATTGCATGTTGCGCTATAAGAGAAGCTGCACCTGTCCTGTGTGTATTTTCTCTTTGTCATCGACTAATAATCGCCATGTACTTTATGTGGCCTTCTAGCGTTAACGTCGCCTTGCGTTATTTTTCCAACCACGAACAGCTTGAGGCGACATTCCTGATAGGATCGAAAGCGGCAAAGGCCGAGATTTTGCCAAAAAGGACGCCAGTGAGCCAGATAATTTTTAATTAGTTTGTTCATTTTAGATTCATTCATTTAATCATTCATCATAGATTTATTCATTAAGATTGTTAGACACGACGTGCTTCGTTACATAGTTGACAGTACAAATATTTCTCACACAAAAATTTATAACACTATATTAGTAATGTTCCACACGGTTGTTTCGAAAAGTAGCTAATAATAAACGCTTTAGCACTCCGCACAAGAGCTTAACGAGCGTAGAAAGGTGCTTACTTGGTGTTAAGCGATGGTTTGATTCCACTGGTGTATTGAAACCTTTCTCATTCATTGGTAAGGTATGAATGGTGAAATCTTTCGGCCGTTGGTATGTTAAGGAAAAGGTCGAAGAGGCTGTTGACACTCGCAGACGCCACATGATCCTTGTTCCAAATCTTTACGCGCCAAAGTAAAGGATCACCGGAACCGCATGTCACTGCCGTGTACCCTGCTCCACATTAAACTAATTCCCAGAATGCATAGGATCTGCTGAGTTTTTTTATGTGAGTGAAGTTCATCGCTGAGTATATGCAACAGTTAAAGTGGGGCTGTTGGGCACAAAAACTAAAGAGTTCCTGCAATCTTACCAAATAATTTTGAATGATTACGCATATGTCGAATCGGATCAATCTGAGGACCAAGTACCAATCAATGTGCACCAGTCAGAACAGACCAATGACTGATTTTAACATTGTGACGGAAGTTTACTATTGTCCAGAATGTCAAGAGCGCAACTGGTTCATGGACGACCACGTTCCATAACAGTGCACACTTTTCGACTTAGCTCACTGCCTTCACCGACAGGCGGGTGAAAATCGTAGTGCCGATCGTTCTGCGATAAAGGGAATGACAGAAGAGCAGTGGAGGAGCCGACATTTTGCAATTTTCTCCCCACCACCCTTTCATCTGCCACCCTTCCCGGTTTCTCTGCAGCCGACGATAGCCAAGCCATGCCGTAGTCAGTGTGTTCTGACACTGCGGCCGATGCGTGCCACCACAGCGTCAGTAGTTGGCCGCCAAGACGTGGTTCTAATCCTGCTCCCTTCTCCCTCCTCGCATTCAAACCCCCTCTTTCGTACACTAACATGCAGCGGGGGGTACTCTTATACCCACGCTTAATGGCCCGAAGCTCACGCTGGCTGAACGTTCCCGGGCGACGACTATGTGTTGTCGTCGGTCTTGTGACAAATGGCCCCTCTGAGTAAAACTGGGGAACGCGTTTCGTTTTCCCGTCGTTAACGTCGGGCAGCGCCGTTTCTTCCAGACCCTATACGACCGCTATTGTGTATCAACGACACCGCCGCGTCAGCAGTGCTGTTGGCTCGTATGAGCACCCCGAGAATGGTTGGTCTCCACTCTGAGCCCGTAGCGATATACTCTCTCTCCGTTT